>JZLH01S0203540.1:14265-33901 GCA_001188425.1 Eucidaris tribuloides
GTCATACGTTGAATAGGTTATGAGTAAGTTTTGTATAAGTTTTGCATTAGTTATACGTACGCTGAAGCACGCTGGTATACGTCGTAGTACGTCGAGTTTCGTCGAAAAATTTTGTGCAGGCACAAAATTTTTCGACGTATGCCAGCGTATGATCATACGTCCCGCACACGCGGGCCATACGTTGTAGGTAAGTTATGCTGTCGTTTACATACGTCCACACGTGTTATTTGTAAGTCGAAATACGTCACGATAATGTCTAGTAGGCAGGGTTGATCGATTTTGTTTTCAGCATGACGGAGATGTTGGTAGAGTGGTGTTTGTACTGCGAAGTCTGGTGCGGTTATGATTTGAATCGTGGAGCGTAGCCTTTTTAATATATCATTTATTTAATTTATTCATCAGTTATTATGTTTATTCATTCATTTTTTCTTTATTTATTATTCATATAGTTTGTTTATTATTTATTTATTTATTATTGATTATTACTTATTTATTCATTCATTCATTATTTATTTATCACAAAAATGGCACTCAAAGAGTTACAAAGTATGCATTCAACCATTGTATGATAAAATACACATAATTACACATAGTCTTGCATATCAATATGAATAATTAACACAGGTGAGAAAATGTTGACAGACTGATAGAAGTGAAAATAGAAATTAATATAAAAAAGGAAATTCAGCGAAAAACAACAGTTGGAAATAAGGAGGCGTTGCAAAAATAAATGTGTAACAGCGGTAAAGACAAAAACTCAGGTATAAATTAATATAGTAAATTAAGTTTTTAAAACAGGTATGATTCAAAATCAATGTAAAAAAACAGACATCTTCGCTCAAACTTACTAATATATATCTACAGTAAATCATTCTACATTTAAAACAATTACCTCAAACAGGGATGGTTTCCGGTGAAAAATAAATATGTGGAAATCACAAGCACCACACACACACACATCACACACACACACACATCCACAGGCACACACACACTACACACACCCCATCGCCACACTGCACAGACAAATTGGATGGAAGGGGAAAGGGAAAAAGGGGAGGGAAAGGGAAAAATAAAAACGGAGGAAGAGGGGAAAAGCAAACAGGAATATAAAGTGTAGTGACAGGAGCGAGGCGATAAAGAAAAAAAGAGAAGAGAAGAAAGAGGAGAATTATGATAAATATTGCACTTTTTTTATAATAATAATGGTGAAATAATGGTGACGTAAAATTTACTATATAAAAGCAACGCATTATTATTATTATTATTATTAGTAGTAGTAGTATTATTATTATTATTATTAGTATTATTATTATTATTATTATTATTATGCACATGTTGGGTACCATCTAAATGCTTGCAAGACACGTGATCAAAGTTAATCATCAAAGTACATTTGTGACCGCCCAGCTCAAAACCCACAAAAAGTAGGCCAAAATTCATTTTCATTTTTCTTCATAATCTTAAAGAAAAAGCTCTTAGCTTTAAAATGATACATAACTTGTTAAAATTAGACCATCCTAACCTATTCAAAAAGTGATTGAACCACAAGAGAGTTAGGAGGTGCAGTTTCACAGAAAAGGGAGAAAAGATGATTTAAAGATTACGTTCACTCAGGTGCGCCATGCGTAAGCACATATCCAAAAAAATATGGTCCAGAAAAACTGCCCATATCTTGGTTTCAATTTCGTTTTAAGCCACCAAATTTTGACGGTAGATAGAAAAAAGATAACTCTTTCAGAATAGACAAACTTTGAAAATTTGAGTTGGTCACCCCAAGTGACACATTTTGGTCTTTTACAGAGAATCATAATCTGCGACTTTTTGTTGGTTTGGAGCTGGGCGGTCACATTTGTATAACCAATCAGTTAACAAATGATTCAATTTAAATCAAATTCAACATATGAATTAACATCATTCTTATTACCGTTAACAGAATTGCTTTTCAAAGAAAATAACGACAACAAAAATGTCAGAAACGAAAGTTTGGAGAAAGAGCGGGTGAGGGACGAAAAGGGGGAAATTGGAAGATACAAAAGAAATATAGGATAGTGGAAAGCATACACAATATTGCACTTATTGTAAATTATAAAAACACCACGGGATAAAACTATTCTTATATCTAGTAGTTTTACATCTAGGAAGACACAGGGGTTTGCTATTTCTCAGATTATATGTTGTTATACTCTTGGGTCGGAGGAGAACATTTAGTTTGTGATCGAGTTTTTGTATTTTAATGGCTGCTACAAGTGATCGTCGGCGATACGCTACCCCACGCTATGGGTAAGTTAGAGTATCGTTGGGCATAAGTTGTGAACGTCGGCAACACGACAAGCATTCGTTGGTATAAGTTATCTATAACTTATCGAAACGTTCCATATAAGTTATACGTTATGCGTACGTCCAACTTGTTATGAGCACGCTATGTATACGTCCAAAAGTGCAAATCGGAAAAAATCAAAGTTCTGCGTATGTCAGCGTTTTACCCCTAATTTGATACGTCAGGCATACGTTGGCTAAATCGTCAAGGTGTGACTGTGCCATTAGTAAATGAATTGTATGAATCCAGGAGTCCAAATACTCTCAAACTAGGGGTGCTTTCAAAACGCATTGGCAGATCACAGATGATGTACTGGTGGGTGTGTTTATAATCTAAAAAAAAAAAAAACAACACATGAAAGATATTTAGATGAAAAATTGGTCATGTTTAATAGAATTATCCGTGTTTTGATCATTGTAACGTTTAAACCTTCTCAACATTAATATTATAATGATTTTTTTTTATTACATGATATTATTCTGTAAGGTTGGTAATTACGCTCTTTAACTCCCATCCTGTAAAGATAAAAGTCTTATTTATATTTCACGTCTATCGATTAACAAATTGTTCAATATGGCGTAGCTCACTATCATCGCCCGCATATTTTGTATGGGTCAATTTTATATAAGTCAATTTTATATGTATTCATTGCACAATTCCTTGATCCTTTCGTGTTCATGTCACATTTGTGATCATGTTGAACCCTATGTTCACTCGATTATCATTTGAGTTCGCAATTTTCCACAGCCACACTTGGACAATTGGATACATATTAACATTAAATATGTTCATGTAGATAACAATGATTTAATAGAGAATGAGTTAACTGGTTGATACACTGTTCTGTTGCATTCTAAGCATTATGAACCCACAAATATGGAAATATCATGCAACACTGACACGTGTAATATCGCCGTCTCGTTTATTCACTTTACATGGTATTGACATAATTGGGAAAAGTAAAGATAAAAAAAGAACCTCAAGAAACAAAGCAGTTAGAAAATATACGAATTCATACCTCTCGGGCTGGAAGGATTTGTCTTGAATTTGTTTACTTGTTGAGAAACAAGACAGTTTTTATGTATCAGATTGCAATTAATCTGGTGCCCTGATAGAAACTGATCCCATTCAAAGCGACATTATACATTTGACTATCACAATGATAAATGGTGGAAAATAACAAGAAAAGGGCAAAAATATTCAATAGTATACTTATCTACAAAGTAGTCTTATTCGAAAATAAGCCCCTTTTCCGATCCTGTTTTCATCCCAATAAATGTCCTAACTTTAAAATGTGTGTGAAAATATGGAAGAGTATTCACGGCTATGGGAATTCGACGTATCATATATTAACTGTATGTAAATTAATTAATCTCGTAGGCAACGGAAATAATATTGTATTTTTTTCGGTGCAATATGAATTACATAATCTTGGCTGAATGACAATAACGTATTCTCGCAGATGTTTCACATACCAGGATACTACTTTTTTCCCTTAAGGGAGCAACTGGTCGTTATGCTGTAGTTGTTGATATGTATTTGTTATATGAATTGAATTACAACATTAAAAAAATATCAACATGTCTTTTTCATGAAGATGTGGATTTTTTTAGAAAGATTTATTGAATTTTTACACCTAATACGGTAGGTGTCATTTACTCTCCACCAGGTTGACCGCTTTCAAGGAATTTCTTGATGTTTAACATCACAAGTTTAATGAAAGAAGAATTGTTTTCCTCTGGGGAATTTTAATCTTGATCTATTTTGTATGGATTAAAATAATGATGCCAGTGATGTTGTACAATTCCGAAACACTTGCTCTTATAATCCTTTTATTATAAACTCTTCTACCTCTGATTCTTCCTCAACGGAGGCTGAAATACATTATCCTGTTTCAAACCTGAAAGAAAGTCCCGGATTTGATAAAAATGAGTCTCGGGTTCTTAAACGTCCAGTTCATATTAATGCGTCACCGATTACACGTAATCTCCAATGTATCCCTCGAGTAGGGTTGTTATTGTTATGAGAGGATGAGGGATTTAATGGGGTGTCCACCTCCTACACTAGAGTTGAAACAATGTGAAATTTTAAATCTTAAATCTCGTCATTTTGGTTCACCTTTGTTTTGATAAAATATGGATTGTTTGATAAATATGTCCTTGCTTTTAATCAAATTGTCCCATTTTGCTTTATCGGTTTAAAAGCAAATCAGTATATAAATATAAAAAAACTCATTTAAAGGAAAGAATAAAGGCAGCAATACCAAAGTGACGAGAAGTAGGTCAAGGTGTACTTTCCATTCCAGTCTCAACACTATGGATTTCCTTCATAAAAACAGTCGCTTTGCCTCATACTTACTGTTATCCGCATAGCCTATATCTAATATGATACACATAATGAAAAACAAGGTTTTCCCTTTTTAAAGTAATAGTACATAATTATTACAAAAGTGACACACAGCGTGTCCCAGAAAAAAAAGTCCCTATCATAGAACACAGAAAGCCCACTAAATTTTGTACATGTAGCTTGTGTGAAAATTCCAAAGGTCTCGCTTCATTGACTTTAAACACAGAGGCTCTTATGTAACAGCGGTGATTTCCAGCCTATTCCAAGTTTGATAAAAAGAGTTACTCATGCCACAGGCATATCATACCTTGTCCTCGTTTTTGTTATTTAGTAAGTAACGTCAAATTCATTCATTTTTTTAAAGTGTAACCCAATCAAAGTTCAGTTTCACTGGTCGTGTTTGCTTTCACGGAGTATGTTCCACTTATGACAGTGACGTACCGTGGGTCAACCCATGGGGGGGCACCCAGAAATTGTATTTTAGATGGTGAATTTTAAGCGCTGCGTACGCGTCGCATACGGTGGAGGGTACTGGCAATACTAGGTTATTTGACAATTTCTTTTTAAAATGTACCTATTTCTAGTACTTTCCATTTTCATGTTTATTTACACCAGTAATTTGTTTAGAAAAAAATTACAAGCGAGCGTAGGGAGCGAGTGGTTCAGGAAATATTGATATTCCAAGAAAAAAAAGCGTTCTGTGGTGCATTCATTCAAAATAATTCAAATTAACTCATACTGCAGTATGCGTACAAACAGAACTATGTAAGTATTTATAGAGGTCATGATATCTCCTCCACCCGATTTGAGATCAATGTGTTATAAGGGCAACCAGTGGCGAAACTGAATTTAGTTTTGAAGGAATGCAGCATATCGCACATTCAAAAGGTGTGCCACATTATGTGGTGGATTTGGAGGGAGGCATTTCTACACAAAATCGTTAGATTTTGATACGTGTATCTGTAAATCCCTGGTTCAAATAAATTATAGAGGCAATCTTGCGTCCGGTTTTGAAAGCAAAAATGATTCCTTTTTGGGGGAAAGAGGAGAAAAAAATATTCTCGGTCGTAAAATAATTCCGTCACGCTGTCTGGTCCATTGTAAATCAACGTGTTGTGGCTTTTCTACAATAAAAATAGAAATAGAACTCCAAAATTTGCCCGACCAGACGAACAAGATTCCATAATCATATTTCAAGTCCTTTTAATCATTTAACAACTGACTGATGGAGTAAATTGGGTGAATAGTAGGCCTATAGTTGCGTATCAAACCATGGCACAAAAGAAATGTGTGTATTCCGTAACTAAGATTAACACGCCTGTAACCACGATGTTTGCAAGATGATCCGTAAGTCAAGTAAAGAGCCCTTAGACATATTTGACAGGGGGCTGGGAGCTTTTAAATCAAGAGAGGGGCTGAACATCCTAACGGGTGGTTTCCAGGGTCCCGCCTCAGCGTCCATAGGGGTCTAGGGCGGGGGTCAGGGGGCGGACCCTCTGAAGCTCACGGCTTCTAGGATTTTCGCAAGGCTATTTCGACTTTCTGCTAAAACTAATTTTTGTAAAATGGAGATTCGATAATAAAAAAAAATCCCACATTACATACTTTCTATTGACCCCCCCCCCCTCCCCCGTGCCTGATTAATAAACAAAGCAATGCAATCATTGTTGGTATTACACTCGTCAAAAATTCAAACCACAAATCATTCGGATCCATGAAATGGCCTGCAAGAGCACAATCTCTGAATTTCAGCTCAATATATCAATCTCGATACGAGTGACTTTACCCCATGTGTATGTTCCTTAAATTAATTTATAAAAAGGGCGCTTAACTAAACATTTCATTTCTGCCACGAATCACTATTAATAGTGTGAGACTGCTCGAATATTCATGTCCTTGCCCAAACCTACCTATGCTGCCAATTTGAGTTAACAATCAGAACTAAATTAGTGATTAAGCAATTGCAAGAGATTTTAAATAAAAGAACAAGATTACCTAATAACTAACACTGATAAGTCTGAAAGGTGTATAGTAAGCCCGATTTCTAGCGCGGTTCGACCAAGTTTCCCTTTTTTCCCTCTTCTTCCTTTTCTTTTTTCCTTCCTTTTTTTGTTAGCCGATTTTTTTATTTATTTCGGGGGGGGCACGCCCCCACGACCCCCCCCCCCTCCGTAGTTACGCCCCTGCCTTATGGTTTGTCCTTCAATGTTCAGCTTGTAAACTTTTAGTGTTCTCCTGCACGTCATTGCATCGGATTTCCATTCAGGTTGATGCATTGATGCACTGCAGACTTGGAATGGGCTGAAAAGCACTGCTGTTACATAATATACTGTGTATTCAAAACCCATGAGGCGAGACCGATGATATTTTCAAAAAAATTAGAAAATATTAATACACCTGAACACTGAATTGACATTTACTTTTGATTCTGGATTAAATTAAGCAGTCTCTCAGGGGGACTTTTTTGAAAGGAGACACGCTGTAATGCATAGTTTGGTGTTACATGTAATAAATAAAAAGAAATAGTCATAGGATGTCAGGTGAACCGAAAAAATACCACCCACAGGCGTGCATGGGCCTGGTGTCCTTAAAACCACTGTCGAAGATTCAAAACAGTGTAAATGAACTTAAGAATTGGACACAATAAAATAACATGAAACTGAACCCGAAAAAGTGCATGGTAATGAACATTTACTTTATGCGAACAGAAATCATGGTACCGGAAGTTATAATTGGCAACCACGAACTGAGCGAAGTGACCGTGTAAAGTAATTTGGTGTACTGGTACAAAACGACTTAAAATGGTCTAGTCAAGTAGAATTGTCAAGCGGGCAAGCATGAGGCTACACATGCTCCGAATCTTGAAAGGATTCAAACTCCCGGTCAATGACCTGATTTCTGTATACTGTTTGTATGTACGACCCGTAACAGAATATTGCGCACGTGTCTGGCATTCTGGATTGACAGTGAACCAAAAAGTGCAGATTGAACGAATCCAAAAACGAACATGCCGCCTTATACCTCGACCGCAGTACTGTAACTACTGACAGGCTCTAAAAATTCTAGGCCTTCCAACACTGGAACAAAGGTGAGAAAAGTTGTCACTGAAGCTGGGTAGGGGCACTGATGAATCCGTCATCTCCTTTTAACCATTGGCTGCATGCCAACATCGAGATTGGATGTCAGGCGCGGTTCTACGGGGGGGCGTTGGGTGGCTTAAGCCCGCCCGCCCTTAAAAAAGGGATTTTTTTTCATTGAAAATACTAATTAACACCCCTTTAAAAATTTAGGGACCCCGGATTTGAAATGAATTTTTTTTCGTCGCCCCTCCTCACCCCTCCCCCCCCCCCTCCCCCGCTGAGTGACTTGTCGCGTGCTGGGATGAACGAAAAGAAATTGGAGCCTGGGTATAATACGTTTTTGTCCTCTGAAAATTATTTTTAGACCTCGGATAATTGGGTCTGAATTCTTTTTTTTTGTAGCTACACAAGCATAAATTCTATATCACTGCTCCAGAAGCGTGTGATTCGCAATGTCACTCATTCGCATTATTAATCTCACACGGAATCTCTATTTAAATAATTTCATTTCAAATCATCATCATTTAAATACTCTGAAAATACAAATTATACACATAATATTATTCATGTGAAGATACATATTCAATCTCCCATCAATACTAATAAAAAGGTTTATTTTGAATTCAGCCATACATTCACATGCAAACCGTCCTTCTTAAGACTATCATTTAGAAAACCTGTTCAGCATTATGGACCAGAATTGATATCCGGGACTCCTTGCCGGAGTACTTAAAACAATACCCCTTTCTTAACTCATTCAACGCGGCCCATGTATGCGCCGAGAAGACAATCAGTTCCATACTTTTTAATTCAAATGACAAACGTCACTGAAGTTTCTACCAATAATATTCATCGTAAAATGAAGACACATTGAACCAATTAAATGAGTTGAAATGTCTTGTCTCGACACAATTTAGAGTTTTATAGAAAAACGTACATTTTTGAAAGGTTAAACACGTAAGTCCAAAACAGCCCAGCACCCAAAGTGTTAATATAAGCCTAAGTTATCCAAAGGCCTAAATGAAATTCGAATTTGTTAAAGAGTGATCACTCTTCATTCCTGGTATGATACTCTATTCTTCGTCTAATTTAACAAGGTTTATTGTTATTATTGTGTTCTTTGTTGCACGAACTCATTTCAAGTCTTTTCAAAGGCAATATTAAGAACTTGAATTCAGCAGCCGCATCAAGCATATTGATACCTAATTTATCACCACAGTCATGTATATATACAACAAAGCAAATTCAATATTCCCAAGTTCCCAGGACAAATGCACATATCGTCGCTGAATTCACGAAGTGGCACAAACCTCCAAAATTGCGTCCAAAGTCAAATTTGAGTTATTTTCAGTTTTGTCATTCTCTGGCCATGGTCTTTCATTTCACAAAATTTTAGAACCCAATTCTCTCTAATTAAAAAGATAATTTAAGTGCCAAACAGACACAAGCCTGAAAATCTACAGTAAAAAAATCCACGAACCGGCAAAAGCGCGCGCGCGCCGTAACGCGCCATTCATTTCTGTACATAAAACTCAACGGCGCGCGCGCCCTTGTGCCGGTTCGTGAATTTTTTTCTCTTGCGCGCGCGACACTACAGCGCAACACGAGCGCTTGTGCCGGTTCGTGCGCGCAAAATCGTACTTGCTTTCCACACGAAGTGCCACTTCGTGGATTCTTCCTTCACTGAAGCAACATTTTCTACAAAACGACACCTGCGTTTGAAGCTTTACTGTGTTAAAATATGAACTTAGTTTAAGGACATTTTGACATGTAAGGCAAGAGTAGAGTCTTGGCTGTCTATCTGTGCTTGAATCATACAGTTTAGCTTCATAACAAATCGCAATGAGCAGTTGAAAGACTGATCAAATCTTTATTCGCGTTTTACTCGAAAAGTGATTTCGCGCATCTTCGGTCGCGCGTGCCACTTCGTGAATTCACCGACGATATATCCCAATTAGTGATAAATCCACATAGATGCATGCACCCCTACCCCACACACACAAAATCTTCAGACAAACACCCATGCACACAATATTTATTCTGAATCTTTTTTGGTATTTTTATATGTACTCTTTATCAGTTTGTATTAGTGCAATGAACAATAAGTTTTGTTATTGTTTGTAATTATTACATTGGAATTTAACTGCAGAAAAAATAAAACAAAAATCTAAATCAAAAATCAGATCAAGTGGCAAACAGGTCGCACAAGTGTGAACAAACAGCACAAATCGTGCGAGTTACTTGCGGTCTGGCTGGGAAGGACCTTGTCGCGTGCGATTCATTAAGCCCTGGTCACACTAGCAGTTGCGACGACCTGCGATCAAATGAATCGCACGACAAGGGCCTCCGCAGCCAGATCGCAAGTAACTCTCACGATTTGTGCTGTTTGGTCACACTTGTGCGACCTGTTTGCCACTTGCCGTAGGTAATCGCACGAATATCTGACACTAACTGCACCACTGGTCGCACATTCACCTGAGACAAGTCGCAGCCAGTCGTGCGATAACCTGCGGCAAGTGGTGGGCAAATATGCGATTACCAACGGCTAATGGCACACAAACGTGCGAATAGCTGCGACTAGTGGCAGGTATTCGTGCGATCACTCACGATAAATAGCAGTTTATCGTACGATTACTTGTGTCCATCGCACGACCGTCGTGGGCTCACTTGTTTCAAATGAAGTCACGATTGGTATTCTTATATGCAAAATTATGCGCTTGCTTAAAAAATGTTAAAATGGAATGATAAATGCATGTACACAAACCCTCAAAAAAGGCTTTCACCTGTGACATTCACTTTATTTTATTTAGATTTAGATTAATTTTCTGCATTTTCTGCATATAAAAATACAAAAAAAAATCAAAATGAATATTGTGCGCATGGGCGTTTGTCTAAAAGTTTGTGTGTGGGGGGGGAGGTGGTGGCGGGTGCATGCATGTATGTGGATTTATCACTAATTGGGATATGGGTACATTTGTCTGAGGTACTTGTGAATTTGAACTGGCGTTGTTGTATGTATGCATGACTGTGTTGATAAATTAGGCATCAATATTTGCTTCATGCGGCTGCTGAATTTCAGGTTTAACAACATTGTCCTTGCAAGACTGGAAATTTAGATGTAGGATGTTTTGTAACAGACGCGTTGAATGAGTAAAGAGAGGGACATTGTTTTAAGTACTGTGGTAAGGAGTTCCTGATATCTGGTCCATAATGCTGAATAGATTTGTGAGCTAAGATTAGCTGGGGTTCTCTAAATGATAGTCTTAGGAATGGCAGTTTGCATGTGAATGTATGGTTAAATTCGAAATCAACCTATTTTTTAGTCTTGGTGGGAGATTGAAAATGTATATACATATGAATATGTCTGTTTGCAAGGAATGTATATCTTGTATTTTCAGAGTATTTAAATGATCATGTTATGAAATGAAATAATTTAAATGATTTTTAGTAGAGATTCAGTGTGAGATAAATAATTAGAATTATTGACATCGGGAATCGCACACTCTATGGAATACTAATCAGGAATTTTTGTTTCTGGTATCATATTAAAAAAAATGAATTCATCGCACTCCACGTATTCGCAAGTCAAGTTATGTGGATTATCATTATTATGTATCGTACGATGAGCTACCATTTGACGTACGTTTATCAGCAATCAGTTTGCCACTGTTCGTATCTATGCAAATTCCCACCTGGAGTGGCGAATGGTAGCACTATAAGAAAATAAGCTCAACTTTGCACCATTAAAGTGCAGACCAATATCACACTGGGAGCACCTTTAAAAGTGCAACTTTGCACCTTTCTGAGAGGTGCAAGGTTGCACCTTTCTGAAGTTGCACCATAGATAATAAAAAAAGAATTCTTCTTTTTCTTGCAAACTGTGTGTTTTTGTATGTGGACCGAAATTTACATTCATTCCAGTGCTATTTATAGTATTTACATTATAATACACTTTATTAATTATCATTTACAAATATTTAAAAACTCGTACAAATAACTTATCGGGGGTCGGAGCGGCGACCTTCCGTACGTGAGACGGACGTTCTACCCACTTGGCCAACACGCTGGCCGTGAAGGTGTGTATTTTGACATAATTATATAGTGTTGAAGCCGAAGGTGCACTATTTTCATCCTTTTAAGGTGCAAACTTGGGACCTGTAGGCCGTTTTCGTAATATATTCAAATTTTATGCGTACCTTTTAAACAAAGGTTGTTTTGACGACCTGAAAGCTTGTCTGAGCTTGTCCGACATAGAAAATATTATGATGTATGCAAGTTGCATTTTCCGTATTGAAATTGTATTCATAGAATAGATAGTAGAAATAGCTACCATTTGACGTACGTTTATCAGCAATCAGTTTGCCACTGCTCGTATCTATGCAAATTCCCACCTGGAGTGGCGAATGGTAGCACTATAAGAAAATAAGCTCAACTTTGCACCTTTAAAGTGCAGACCAATATCACATTGGGAGCACCTTTAAAAGTGCAACTTTGCACCTTTCTGAAAGGTGCAAAGTTGCACCATAGAAAATAAATTCTTCTTTTTCTTGCAAACTGTGTGTTTTTGTGTGTGGACCGCAATTTACATTCATTCCAGTGCTATTTAGAGTATGTACATTATAATACACTTTACTAATTAGCATTTACAAATATTTAAAAACTCGTACAAATAACTTACCGGGGCTCGAAGCTGCGACCTTCCGCACGTGAGACGGACGCTCTACCCACTTGGCCAACACGCTGGCCGTGAAGGTGTGTATTTTGACATAATTATATAGTGTTGAAGCCAAAGGTGTATTATTTTCATCCTTTTAACGTGCAAACTTGGGACCTAAAGGCCGATTTCGTAATACATTCAAATTTTATGCATACCTGAAAGCTTGTCTGAGCGTGTCCGACATAGAAAATAGTATGATGTATGCAAGTTGCATTTTCCGTATTGAAATTGTATTCATAGAAATAGATGGTAGAAATAGCTCACACCAGGCTTCGGAAGAAAAGACATCCATAAATTTGCATAAATGTGCACCTTAAAGGTGCAAACTTGCAAACACAATGGAGTTGGGCGAGCGCTCAGCCGTGAAAGGTGCAGAACTGCTCGAATACCGCGGCAGAAATTGTTCTACACCTATTTCCGCAAAGTTGCACGTTTTGCGCACCTTTATTTCGAAGCACGAAGCACGCACGATCACTGGCGATGGCTTACCACCTCTTTGCGATCACTGTGATCACAGCCACGTTTTTGAAAAGGTTTTAAAAACATATTTTCGATCGTACGTTCACCTACGTTCACAAGTGATCACCATGGTTGTCGTACGATAACTCGCACGTTCTGCCTGCGAATACTCGCGATAACCTGCGATAACTGGTCGTAACTCGATCGCAGGTAGTCGCAACTTCTAGCGTGACCAAGGCATAAACTATATGTCTTATAATGCCATGCTAATTTCATTTTTTATATTGAATATTTCATGTATTTATATATATATGTATATATATATATGTATATATTAAATGTAATTGCTGTACAACATCCTCTGACTGCGATGCAGTGAACAATAAACCATGAATAACAATAATATCACAGGACCGTAAAATAGTACTCAAAACATACTTAACTGTAACTGTAAATGAGGAAGCGCTAAATCATTTAGAGGGGAACCCCGCCCTACTCGTCTATGAGTAGTCTCCTTTCGTATAAAAAATCATAGAAATAAAAAGTGGAACAGTTTAAGAATTATGTTTACTTTTCAAATCTCCATTTCTAGAAATAAATACCGAATTTGTTATTCGTGTTTTGAGTTATTTTTTTACATGAAACACTTATTTGTCCTGCAGCTAACTATAATTAAGTTTTTTGCAAGGACATGTATTCCAGCGAATAAAATCAAAGGGTGGTATGTTTCCCTTCCAGGAATGATTAACCCTTTGTTAAATAAGTAAGTTTCACCATGCTTTTCTTTGATCTCTGAGACTTACAAACTAATTTAATTCATAATGGAAATTTTTACGGAACTATAGTGTACTTGAAATTTATCATGTTGATAATAGCAGAGCTCAACTTTCCGCAAAATATTTTTTCTGTCTGCAACCTGCAAGTAATTTGTGAGACAAAACATTAAAAAGAGGATTAATAATAGTTTCGATTTATACAGTATAGCGGCTAATATGAAATACATCATCTCTAAGCGCTTTACACTACTATTACCCCGGTCATCGGATGCTTGTAAGTCTATCAGACACCTTTCCACTCCAACCGGAGATCAGTCAAGACTTGGAAGCCGCAACAGGCGCACACATTCCATTCCTACCGGGTACCCATTTATACACCTGGGTGGAGAGCAGCAAAGCAGATTAAAAATGTCTTGCTGAAGGACATTAATGCCAGGCGGGTGTTGGACTCGAACTCCATACCTCTAGAGAATGTCAGGCACGCGCCTTACCAATTTCGACACAGCACCTCTACATGAATCTCTTTGAAGGTTGATACACTATTCCAGATCGTGTTTTCTTCCAAAAGTCACATACTACATTTGTTTTTGAAATACAACATCGGTTATCGTGAAATGCGAAGTGCCTTTTTTCAGTCGTAATTTTTATTTCAAATTCTGGGTAGTATTATACAATTACCTCTTAACGCTGTTTAAATAGTCAATGAGAAAAATCACCTGTCGATGATCTGTCAACAACTTAAAAAGAACACTTTGCATACATTTCATAGAACAGCTGAAGTCAAGTAGCCATTTGAACAATAATCTGGATACATAATATCAGGAATATCTGAGAGAAAATAGAGCCCATATCCCTAAGCCGAAGGAAAATGACGTTTTTTGGTCGAAGGAACTATTTCAAAACTTTGAGATTTTGGGAGAATATATGATATTGTTATTAATCCCAATTTATGTTTATCAACCTACATAGGTCAGTGTACTGTTCCAGCATTTACAAATCAGCTTTCTTCCAGTTGCACGGAGAATGAAATGGTGGACCACGACGCAACTTGCACGTATTCCTGCGGAACAGGATTTACTCTTGTTGGTGAAGAAATCATAACTTGTAGCTCAGGCACATTTTCACCTGTACCGCCAACTTGTGAAGGTAAGAAGGAAAATATCAAAATCTCTCGTCTTAAATTTAATCACTTCCGACCGATATTTATCGACCTATTCTTTTGAAATCAGTAGGTATTGACATTAGTGTGATAGTTCGCTGGAATGCCAACTTATTTTTTTCTTTATCGTTATAGATTATTTAAGACCATCGAAGGTCGGTGCTTTGTTTTGGAATTTACATGTATAAATATTAAGAGTTTGTTCACAATAAGCGATAAGCCCATTTTGGTCATTTTTTTAACTTTGTTGTTGTTGTTGTTGTTGTTGAATTACTTTGGCATAACACTGTCATGGTGTAATTGTCAATTATTAAGTGGAGTTAGAAAATAGAATTGCCAATTTTTAGAAATCTACATCACGGGAAAGTGTAAAATTGTGTACTTTTTAATATGTTTTGCTGCAAAAGCCGATAAGTCCACTTCTTGTTTTGTCTCAATAGTGCTACTGCCGATGGGGTAATGTGTGTTTTTGTTATTGGACCAAAAGTGATAAAAATGAATTTTTTTCATAAAACTGGCCCTTAATTCAAAGTGAACGATTTGGAGGGATTTAGTGCATTTGTTTGACTTTAAAGGAATCGTATAACGATATTTCCATTTTGAAAATGTGAGCTACATGATTCCCCATGCTACTAGTGTCTTTGATAAGGTCTAAAGATGAAACCCTGTAAAAACTATAATTCAAAATGATCATCAACTGTGCTTTTAAAAGTAAAAGTCATTGAGAGACCATTCCAGTTTTACCCCATAAACTGCTGTGTTGCAGAATTTTCATCAGCTGGGAATAATTCATGTGCCAGTATTTATCTGTACATATTTACAAGTGACAGCATAACTGTCTGAATTTGTGTGTTCTAAGGTGTTTATTTGTCCATTGAAACACTGTTAGATATGTCAGATAGTGCAGTTTGAAAAAAATTTAGACGGGTCTTCCACACTATTAAAGTGTCTTTAATGCGCTTTGCAAAACTTTCTGACCTTTTTTTATTGAAATACTTATTTTTGCCCGAAAATGATAAAAATTCACATTTTCTTACCAAAGGAAATTACAATGTCTGAAACGGTGTTAGTAGGATTACTACAACCATTCTCCATGAATTCAACGCATGAGAATATAATTAATTATTACTTTTTAATGACCGTAAAGCGTTATTTTTACCCCCAAATTGCCAAAATAACTAAAACTTTATCCATGAGAGGTATTAATATACACTGTTTGATTTTTGTTTGCAATGAGCGCAAAATTTCACGTAACATGAAACTATAAAACTGTCACCACCAAAATCATAATTTAAAATGGTTCTCTTCTCATAACCGTGTGCTTGCTTCACACAATAAGAGCTGGCTGAAACCGTATATACTGGAGGCCGCCATTTTGAGATCATCTGATACAAATACCATGCGTTGAATGTCTGGAACAGACTTACGGTTTTTGCAATCAAGCACTGTGGCATTTATTAGTTTTTGCCACAAAAAGTGTGACCAGCGTCTAAACTGTATGTCTTATAAAGCCATGCCAATGTTATTTTTTCTATATTGAATATTTCATGTATTCATATACTTTTTTTAATGTAATTGTTGTACAATTCATTCTCTGGCTGCGATGCAGTGAACAATAAACCACTAATAACAATAATATCACAGGACTATGAAATAGTATTCAGGAAGCACTAAATTATTCAGAGCTGAACCCCGCCCAAACTCGTCCATGAGTAGTCTCCTTTCGTTTAAAAATTCAAAGAAATAAAAAGCGGAAGAGTTTAAGAATTATATTTATTTTTCAAATCTCCATTTCCAGAAAAGAATACTGAGTTGTTATTCTTTTTTTTTTTGTTATTTTTAACATAAAACACTTATTTGTTCTGCAATTAACTATAATTAAGTTTTTTGCAAGGACATGTATTCCAGCGAATAAAATCAAAGGGTGATAATGTTTCCCTTCTAGGAATAATGATTAGCCCTTTGTTGAATAAAACAAAAATGTCACCATGTTTTTCTTTGATCTCTGAGACTTACAAAGAAATTTAATTCATAATGGAAATTTTTACTGAACGACAGTGTACTTGAAATTTATCATGTTGATTATAGTTAGCAGAGCTAAACTTTCCGCAAAATATTTTTCTGTCTCCAACCTGCAAGTAATTTGTGCGACAAAACATTAAAAAGAGGATTAGCATGAATCTCTTTGAAGGTTGATAGAGCATTCCAGATCGTGTTTTCTTACCAAAGGCACATACTACATTTGTTTCTAAAATACAACATCAGTTATCATGAAATGCGAAGTGCATTTTTTTGTCGTAATTTTGATTTCAAATTCTGGGTAGTATGATGTAATTACATCTTAACGCTGTTTAAGTAGTCAATGAGAAAAATCACTGTTTATCGGTTAATTTCGTGTCGTTGATCTATCAACTTGAAAAGAACACTTTCTTTGCATTTCGTAGAACAGATGAAGTCAAGTATCCGTTCGAACAATAATGTCTGGATACATATCAAGGATATTGGAGAGAAGATAGAGTCCATATCCCTAAGCCCAAGGAAATGACTTTGTTTGGTCGAGGTAACTGTTTCAAAACTTTGAGATTTGGGGGCATATATGATATTGTTATTAATCTCAATTTATGTTTATCTACCTAAATAGCTCAGTGTACTGTTCCATTACTATCAGCTTTCTTCCAGCTTGCACGGAGAATGAAATGGTGGACCACGACGCAACTTGCACGTATTCCTGCGGAACAGGATTTACTCTTGTTGGTGAAGAAATCATAACTTGTAGCTCAGGCACATTTTCACCTGTACCGCCAACTTGTGAAGGTAAGAAGGGAAATATCAAAATCTCTCGTCTTAAATTTAATCACTTCCGACCGATATTTATCGACCTATTCTTTTGAAATCAGTAGGTATTGACATTAGTGTGATAGTTCGCTGGAATGCCTACTGATTGTTTTTATCGTTATAGATCATTTAAAGCCATCGAAGGTCGGTGCTTTGTTTTGGAATTTACATGTATAAATATTAAGAGTTTGTTCACAATAAGCGATAAGCCCATTTGGGTCATTTTTTTTTTACTTTGTTGTTGTTGTTGTTGTTGTTGAATGACTTTGGCATAACACCGTCATGGTTTAATTGTCAATTATTAAGTGGAGTTAGGTAAATAGTAGAATTTATTAGAAATCTACATCACGGGAAAGTGTACAAATTGTGTACTTTTTCATATGTTTTCCTGCAGAAGCCGATATGTCCACTTCTTGTTTTGTCTCAATAATGTGCTACTACCGATGGGGTAATACAAGGGCGTAGGCTTGGGGGGGGAGTATCCTGGGTGGACGTGCACCCCCCCCCCCGGCAGAGCCAAAGGAGTTCCGCTCCTGGCAAGCAAAAAGAAAATTTCACCACCTTTTCTGCTTTCAACGCCTGATTTTCTCAACTTTAGTTCCACCTACCTAAGATGTGCACCTCCCCACACCAAGTTAGTTCCACCACCGCAAGATGTGCACCTCCCCATGCCCAAATCAGCCTACGCCCCTGTAATGTGTGTTTTTGTTATTGGACCAAAAGTGATAAAAATGCATTTTTTCATAAAACTGGCCCTTAATTCAAAGTGAACGATTTTGGGTGGATTTAGTGCATTTGTTTGACTTTAAAGGAACCGTATAACAATATTTCCGCTTTGAAAATGTGAGCTACATGATTCCCCATGCTACTAGTGTCTTTGATAAGGTCTAAAGATGAAGCCCTGTAAAAACTATAATTCAAAATGATCATCAACTGTTCTTTTAAAAGTAAAAGTCATTGAGAGACCATTCCAGTTTTACCCCATAGACTGCTGTGTTGCAGAATTTTAATCAGCTGGGAATAATTCATGTACCATTATTTATCTTTACATATTTACAAGTGACAACATAACTGTCTGAATTTGTGTGTTCTAAGGTTTTTATTTTTCCATTAAAACACTGTTAGATATGTCAGATAGTGCAGTTTGACATTTTTTTTTAAACGGGTCTTCCACTCTATTATAGTGTCTTTGATGCGCTTTGTGAAACTTTCTGACTTGTTTTATTGAAATTCTTATTTTTGCCCGAAAATTATAAAAATTCTCATTTTCTCACCAAAAGAAATCAAAATGTCTAAAACGGTGTTAGTAGGATTATTAAAACTATTCTCTATAAGTTCAACGCATTAGAATATAATTAATTATTACTTTGTTATTTACCGTCAAGCGGTATTTTTACCCTCAAATTGCCAAAATAACTAAAACTTTATCCATGACAGGTATCAATAAAAACTGTTCGATTTTTGTTTGCAATGAGCGCAAAATTTCACGTAACATGAAAGTATAAAACTGTCACCACCAAAATCCTGAATCAAAATGGTTCTCTTCTCATAACCGTGTGCTTGCTTCACACAATAACAGCTGGCTGAAGCCGTATATACTGGAGACCGCCATTTTGAGATCATCTAATACAAATGCCATGCGTTGATTGTCTAGAACAGACTTACAGTTTTTACAATCAAGCACTGTGGCGTTTATTAGTTTTTGCCACAAAAAGTGTGACCAGCGTCTAAACTGTATGTCTTATAAAGCCATGCCAATGTTATTTTTTCTATATTGAATGTTTCATGTATTCATATACTTTTTTTAATGTAATTGTTGTACAATTCATCCTCTGGCGGCGATGCAGTTAACAATAAACTATTAATAACAATAATACCTCAGGACTATGAAATAGTATCCAAAAACATACTGAACTGTAACTATAAGGAAGCGCTAAATTATTT
>JZLH01S0203578.1:19050-29507 GCA_001188425.1 Eucidaris tribuloides
CATTTTTATCAAATTCCCTGACTTTTCCCTGACTGGAAAAAAGTAAAATAATTTTCCCCTGAACCACTAAACTAGTCTGACTGCCAGACCTGATTGGTGTATCATCCAGTGCATACTGAATAAACTACTGTTCAAAGCTTACAAGGTCAAAAACTCACACCAGTGTAGTAGGACAATTGTCAAGCAATCTTTGCTGCGGTTGAACTCTACTTATTAAAAATTAGTGTTAGGTGAAAGTTACATCCAGTGTCTGAAACATAGACTACTGTTACCAAATACAACTTGAACAATGTCACAACCCATTTTTAATGATTTATTGTTTATATTTCAAAAACTTTACAATGTATAAGTCCCAAATTTCAATGTATAAATCAAAAAATTTTCAACAATGTGCTTGCATGTTAGTTGGATCAAATCTGAGAACAAACAATTTGGTGTGCAAATCAAAAACACAGCCTTTCAGATTGCCTTGAATCAAGGATGCGTTCTATACTTCAGTTTTTGAGAAGTGCAGCCAATGGGCTTCTTTGGCTATGCTCGAGATCACGGGAATCTACAAAACTGTGTACTTAATTACTCAGAAATAATTTCACATCAATATGCTAATGTATGCATAAAATCAAAACTTAGCTCTAAATCACAAAACAAAGCTCCAAAAATGGTAATTTTTTTGGTCTAGACACTCTTTGTAGTATTCTTAGCAAATGTGTATGAAAAAAAAATTGGAATCCAAATCTATTTCTTATGTACTAAATTATTAAAAAAATTTTTTTTACATTTTTGGGGGATGAAATTTGTCAGGTATACTTTTGTGATCATAAACAGCATAGGATTAATATATTTCAATAAGTAAAAGTAAAAATAATCATACATTTGTGAATTTGGGCTGAAAACATAATTTGTATTGAAATTGTACATGAATTCATGTTTTTGAGCGATTTTGGGTCCGACATGCAAGTATAAAACGTTGCGTAATTTCCGAACCACATGGCTGGAAGTCGCAAATTTGGTCTCAAAAGATGCGAGAGATTCGATGAAAAAAATAGTCATGAAACGCACAGGCAACTGCTTTGCGCAGTGCACATATATTGCACAAAATGTCGGGGGGGGGGGGGGTAGATTCTACCCCCACCCCAGCCTTTTTAGGGTTAAATGGGATTTGATTTCAATATAACACGCATTCTCCATAGACCCCAGCCAAAAATATCTTGTCTCCAATGGATAAGAGAGCTGTGAACATCCTTGATTAGAGGCTATGAAGTACCATGGAACATGACAACACCATGTCAAGGCAATTAACCATATATGGCTCTTTATCTATTTCAGGAATGTGAAACTAACTACTGCAGGAGGACATCTTGGAAGTACTTTGACGATGCAACATACAAGGTCAAAGGTTAGAGCATCCTTTGTTTGATAGTTACCTCCGGGACAGTTAGCCCCTAAAATTCCACCAAGCAGGGAATTAAAATACATGAAAGAAGATGTCATGGAAATGAAATAGAATTGGAGACAGAAATGCCAGATATGCAAGTGAAACATAAATGAAAAGGAAACAAAATTAAAGAAAAAAAACACCAAGTAGATTTGAAATGACAGCATGAAATTATGAAATGACGAAAAAAAATACAAAATGCCATAAATTCAATTATTGAACAAGACAGACGACCAATCAAATTGTCAAATAATAACATTGTGTCATTTAACTTTGAGATATTAACAAAGTAAAAAACTAACAGATTTCTCAAACTATTCTGTATCTATGACACTAAACTCGTGCTTACACTAATTATATGCACAAGTACACAATTGTCAGATTCATACATTGCTGGGAAACAAAATGAAATTCCCTAGTTTTTGGACACATCTGCACATGAGATAATCCCTCAAAATAACCAAAAACAGGACATACCACACCGGCATACCGCATAGAAAATTACAGACACACGTGAGTTTTATTTCTAAGTAACAGAACTTTAGAAATCAAGTTTTGCAATTCACGAAGTCAATGATAAATGACTATTTCACACTGCTACTTGGACAGGAGGAAGAAATACGTTTGTCATAATTATATATTTATCCAAATCTGCTACGTCAGAGAAAGAATCTTTTCTCTTGTATATTAACTCACAGAAGATGGTCTGATTTTGTTGTAACAAACATTTCCCACAAATCTTACGTCAAGTTTATTTGACATCAGTCTTGAACGGGTTAGCACAATTTGCAAAATTATAATAAAGATGTTTCCAAAAAAAAAAAAATTCCTCCAATGCATCAAAGAATTATGGCCCTTTTCATCGAAACAGCACATGAAGGTAAACACTTTACACCGACCTCCCTTTACCAGTGTCAGTAATGAAAATAAAGTTACCAAGTAATTTTTCTTCTCCGTCCTCTTTTTTCCCTTTTGAGGCAGGCAGACAAAGAACACAGATTTCAGTCCATAGTATGTCAATTTCCCCCAAAATGTGATTTCACCCTTTAGTTCAACAAGAAAAAATAAACATAAACCATGACATGTTCTACCAAACCCCCGTATACCCCCAGGGTGGGGTGCTTCTTGATTCCACTGCAACTCAATATATGGGCATAGTGCAGTAATTAAGCTGCCTACTTTCATTACAAAGAGAGAATGGTAAAAGGAAAATGTTAAAATTAGAGGCCCGTCTTATATCACCTTTTATTTTCTCTGCCTGAAATAAGACTCTTTTTCTTTCATAAACATATGTCTCATACTCTTTATCATCATTTATCAGAATACCTTCATTAATAGTTTAATAGTTTACAAACTATGAATTGAACTATGGATTGAAATCCAATACCAGAAACCATAAAAAATAGCCCAACATTACAAACATTCAAACGCAGATTTCTTGAACCGATATTAACCAACCAACCAGGCATTATTTCAATCAAATGTATATTCTCAATAACACAGATCTTGTAAATTGTACTCCATATTGTATTGTAAGTTGTTGTTTTAGTATTCTTGTGTATAGTCTTTTTAATCTGTAGTCTGTAACTAATATAATGTAGTTCTTTTGTTTTCGTCTAATTTGTTAATTTTGTAATACATATTATCAGCTTAGGTATCAGCGTTTGATAAGGTTTTTATTTCCTTTTTAAGCTGATTTCCCACTCACCAATTTAAATATCTCTTGTTACTGTTTTCATTCGTACTGTTGCTCTAATATTATATGTGTATATTCATCATCTATGTTTTTTATATTTATTATTGTATATGATATTGAGTGAGTAAATAAATAAATGAAATGAAATCCACTAATTACAGGAACTGGATGTGTCATGTAATAAATCAATGGAAACGAGATAATCTCGGAGTCAACGGGTTAATACTTCACCTTCGTCAGCCGCTTGTGTTTGCTGACGCCGCGATCGATGATGCCCTTGTTCTTCTTGCCCTTGACATCGTTCGTCTTACAGATGGTGAGGGCCTCCTCCAGGCACCGTTCGAACTCGTATTCCGAGACGTCGGGCATGTCGCAGACCTTGGTCTCCCCGCCGGGCGCGATGCGTTCCAGCAGCTTGAGGGAGAGCTGGAACCACAGGGCCCACAGCTCGCACAGGCTGCAGGACGTGAGCTTGACGCCGTTCATCCCAATGGTCTGCAAGAGGGAATGTCAACAATGCGGGAAGAATGTCAATAATGCATGAGAAATGTCAACTTTCCCTATTTATCCCGTTGGTCTGCAGAAGGAATGTCAGCAATGCGGGAAGAATGTCAATGATGCATGAGAAATGTCAGTTACGAGGGGAGGATGTCAACTTTCACTGTTTATCTGGTTGGTCTGCAAGAGGGAATGTCAACAATGCGGGAAGAATGTCAATAATGCATGAGATATGTCAGTTACGAGGGGAGGATGTCAACTTTCCCCATTTATCCCATTGGTCTGCAGAAGGAATGTCAGCAATGCGAGAAGAATGTCAATAATGCATGAAAAATGTCAGTTACAAGGGGAGGATGTCAACTTTCCCTGTTTATCCCAGTGGTCTGCAGAAGGAATGTCAACAATGTGGACAGAATAATATACACCTAGAAATGTCAAATATGAGGAGGGGATGTCAATTTTCACTGTTCAACCCAAGGGTTTGCAGAAGGAATGTCAACAATGCAGAAAAATGACAACAATGTCAGAAGAATGCAAACAATGCAACACCCAGCCTGTGAAATGAGTGTTTAGCATTATTTACAGAGCCCTTTCGTGTACATGACTATATCTGTTTCTGCGGCAACTAGACTTCAGTGAAGGAAATCTTAAAGACATAACTGATGAGGACCTTTTTACTTGAACACAAGTCATAACTTGTGTGAGTGCAGATACCCATTGGATTTGATTGTTAAATACAGTGTCACTTATTTTGTCCCCAGCTGCTTCATAACTTGTACTCTGACTAGTTAACAATTTCAGGCATGATGCCAAAACCTATCAAACCTCTCCATCCACGATTATTTGAATCAAGATCCTCAAAACCACCGGTATCACACTTACGTCGTAATTTGCCGTGCACTTGTGACCGATTGATCGTCTCCGACTGTTCTTCTTCTTCTCGTCCTTGCTGTCGCCACTGCCTTTAGCCTCTTGCCCCTCGTTGCTCTTGTCCCCCTCCCCAGGGGGTGTGGTCATGTTCTCCGTCACCCAGGGGGTGTGTAGCATGTTGGTCAGCAGGGCCACAAAGTCTCTGGACTGGCTGTGCTCCAGACCCTGATGGAAGGGCAGGTACTGGAGATCACTCTGTAGAAAAAAAAACAGAAGAAATGATTCAGTCAATAAATGATAAAATATATCCCATTGAGAAAATAATTTAAAGGCACTGTTTAAAGACTGTGTTCCTGATTTGCAAACCAATCCATTTTTGCTCAGATTTGATCCAAGCAAGGAGGTATTAGAGATAGAGTTACAAGAAGTCATGTTTCTTTGAACGACGTTCGAAGCTGCCACTCGAATATATGTTGCATATGTGCTTAAATAGATCAGGCTTGCAGGTGGCCATACAATAGCTTTCTGCTTGACTGTATAATTACCAGTCACTTTCAAAGGAAGAAATGTGTTTGTAATGATAATTACTTTTCGCTGTAGCCAATAGCAAGAGAATGGGCGAGCACACAAATTTCAGACTCAGGGGACATGCGGAATGAAAAACGGGAAAAATTAATAAAATACAAATGAAAATAACTTAAATGGGCACGCCCGGGCACTCTTTTGACATAGTTCAACAAAGAGCACTATATTTGACGATCGTAATATCTCAAATTCATTTGCTGGAATTGATCGGAAAAGTGTCAAAATTTGCATAAAAGAAGGGTATATTTTCTAACATTTTTGACAAAATGTGACTTTGATTCAAGCTTGCCAAAATGGTTTCTTACACGATTTGTTTTTCTTTGTCAAGCTTACTCATAGAGCAAAAAATTGCTTTGTTTTACCAAGAAGCAAGTGAAATGTTCGCAAAACGTTGTTTCTGGGCTGTTGCTCCAGTTGTATATTTAACAGTAGTTCAGTTTCACACACTGGATAAAGCCTTCTCCCACTAATTTTAAATTTGCAGTAGGTATTCAGTTTTCATTTAAGTAAACATTATTACAACTGATAATAAAACGAGTGTATTTCATGTATATATTTTGATATTTGATTGTACAAATGATTTACTTGTTTTTTATGTCTAAACTCTGAAGCATTCTTAGGATCAAGCACGTGCAATGAAAAATTGCCTCCTTCACCAACTACTTATCTACGGACAGAGGAAAAAAACAAACCACAAAATATTTCTGCCCTTAAGTGCTCGATGGTACTACTGGGTGAACATACATCAAACAAACTACACCTACATCTACAGCATGCAAACAATAAATGCAAAGTTTGGATCCCATGGCCGAGGCAAAGGCCTGAATTGTGTGTGTTCATGTCCAGACACTTCATTAATTATTTGAAACAAAACTTTCAAAACTATGTATCAATAATGGCATACCTTACATTTACCAGACCTTGATTATGTAGCGATTTTTTTTTCTCTCTATATATAAACTTAATTTTAAGAAGATCCCATGATCTGACACCTATGCCAAACAAAAGAAACAGAACCTTCAGTTTTATCTTGACTGTGGTTTTGGAATTATCAATAAGATTGTTGGTCTTTACTTCATGAGTGATCTTATTAAAGACAATGTATAGGTTTTGGTTAATGGTGGAAAAAGAACCTTTCTCCTAATATGCTTTCTTGGTAGTCCTACATCATCTATTAATGCCCTGAAAATCACACGCCCTAAAGAAACGCGTCCATTTTTTTTAGAAATTGGTGAAAATAAAAAAGTTGGGAGGTCCCTGACTTTTTTGCCACTGGAAATGTACAGAGTGATATCTGCTCATTGATAATTAAAAAATCGCAACATGTCATGAATTATTTTCAGTAGGTTTGATGCTGTTTGCAAATGTCTGGCATGACCATACCATATTTTGTAAAGGATAAGGCCGGATTAATTACAAAAAATTGTGTGATCTCCCACAACTATACTTGGGCTTTAATGTTACATCTACTACACACAATGTCATGCCAATCAATTTCACAGTATCACAGTAAAGACATCTACATGCATTATTTTTAAAGGGATAAATCATGCAATTTATTCACAAGAAAGACTGGTGAAGAAATGTACACCACAGTGATGCTGGGGAAGACTGGTGTAGGAATACACACATATACACATTAAGCCTGTAGACAGGGAACTATTGCAGAAACATGCAACTGTTGACAGAAAAGAAAACATTTGAAGTGTGAATGGTGAAGTATGTGAACTTAATAGTAATGGCAGAGAAGAGAATACCTCATTATCATTTTTTTTTAGTGTACTGATTATCTGTTTAATAGTTATTGTAATTCTGTTTTTATATGAGGTACTGAAATGAAAATATTGAATTTATGTGCTTCATTTAAATTAAAGATCATGAAACTTCTGTGTATTAATTCAGTCACACTATAATCAAAAGCATTGTTGTACATTTTTGAGTCACGTTTGATGCTTCTACTTCAGTACTGTTGGCCAAATGTCTTTTCTTAATCTTTGAAAAGTTTATGGTGAAAAGACTGCAGGACACTTGTGGCTCAAAATAAATAATTCCAGTCTGAAAGTACTCCTTTATTTATAGCTGATTACAAAAAGTCACAGCTTGTAAGGAATTAAAACCAGCAGGTTACAAATATCCCTGCAATAAATAATGCATCATAAAAAAACATATTTCCTACATATTTCCTATCTCTATCTCTTACCTGCCAACCCTGAAAGCCAAGAAATAGGAAAAAATTATCTAAAAATTTTTAAAACATAGGAACATTCCTGAATTTCCTATACATTACTACAGACAAATTTGAACAAAAGGGTTAAAATTGCTCTTTTCTTTTCCAAAAAGTAGGAATATTCCCATTTAATAGGAACAGTTGGCATGTATGCATTTCATCAAATCTGCACCTCATTCTTATCTCCATTTCAAGCTTACATCCCCACCCTCCTCTTTCTCCGAACCCTATCTCACCTGTAAGATAAGCAGGTTCAATATTACAACGCACATCTCAAGAAATCAACCCCTCTTGCTTGTATCATCATCTCAAGCTTACTACCCCATCTCACCTGTAAGATAAGCAGGTCCAACATCAGAACGAAGCACCTCATCACCTCCTCCTCCGTCTGTTCCATCTGAGCCTTCCCATCCTTGTCCGGACTCAAGGGGGAGGGGTCTATGGTGACGTGAGGGGGTTCGGCGGGCAGGACACCCCCGCCCCCATTGGGCAACTCCAGGGGCAGGGATTTTGGAGTGGTGGGAGTCGACTTCACGGGCTCCACATTCTTGGTGGATGAGTCATCGGCTTTGGACATTTCAGACGGTTTGAAACTTTCTGCAATCTGTATCAGTGTAATATGACAATGTATATAAATAAATAAATAGATAAATAAAGAAATGAAGAAATAAAATATATAAATGAGAGAACATATTGCATATGTATGAAACCATGGATTTTGTCACAACACATTACTGAAATGTGAGGTCACTCTGGTTCAAAAATATGTGTGGACAATGGTAGAACCAGGTGCAGCACATCCCAGCTGGATGTATCTACCAATAGGAGAGCTGCTGTTGCACTGAGTGATAGTTTGGCTATCATCCCCACATATTTCCGAACCAGTTTGACATTATTACTTCTGCTCTCTACAGTACTGTGAGTATTACTATACAGGGTGGCCCAAAAAGAATGCTACACCTGCGATTGCTAGTTTCTTCAACATCATTTGCAAGATGTCATTGTTTTTTTGTTTCAGTGGTTAGAACATTCTTTTTCCAACAATATGATACAGTGATTATTAATTTTGAGTAATTCATTTGGATCTTGTGGCCGTTTTTCCGAGGCAATGTCGTTTCCCAAATTTGCCAATTTTTCATCAGCGGCGGTCATCGGAACACCAAGATATTCTTGCATCTCAGCATGCCATAGCAGACGAACCGCGATGACAATAGGATATGTAGCTCACGTTGTCTTCCTTATCAAAGCGATGGCATTCCTGTCTTGACGGAGCTTATTCTATGGCATGCTGTAACACAAGAATATCTTGGTGTTCTGATGATCGCTGGAGTTGAAAAAAAAGGAAATTTAAGAAATTACATTCCCTTACAAAAATGAGCCATGGTAATACCATGGTTTTGACCAATATACCATGCATGGTATTTTGGTCAATAACATGGTACTACCATGGTATTCCCATTGTTTAAGATTGTTCATTTTTATAAGGGTTGCCTCAGAAAAATAGCCGCAATATCCGAACACCTCAATCAAAATCAATGATCATGGTATCATTTTGTTGGAAAAAGAATGTTCTAACCCATGAAAAAATGACCAATGATATTTTGTGGATGATGTTAAAGAAATTAACGATTGCACGTGTAGCATTCTTTCTGGGCCACCCTGTATAAGTCCAGTCATTACCGTGACAGTCCCGCCCTCTTTGGTCAGTGTGGGCATACCGGCGGGCAACAGCGAGTCGGACGAGAACGTGATGACGTGGGACGCAGCGTCGGTTTTGGCCTCCTTGCTCTTGTTGTCATCGAGGCCTTCGTCCTTGACGGTGGCGCTGTCCGGCGAGAGGGTCGTCTTTTTGGCCGTGAGAGCGGCCACCTTGGCCTTCTGGATGTCCACCATGGAGGTCAGACCCTCGTTGAACATGCTCATCAGGAGCTTGATGGGGATGACGATGTCCATTTCTGAAAGTACCTGTGTTTCGAGGGGATGAGACAGTATACAAATAGTAAATGGTCACAAGTGCGATGGTACAAGATTTCGCACGAGGTGAAATATTGAGATGCTCTATTCAATGAGGCGAATAAAGCGTCTCATATTTCATGCTCGTTGAACATGCTCATCAGGAGATTGATGGGAATGACGATGTGCATCTCGGAAAGGCATTTCGAGGGGAAACAACAGTATTTAGATAGTTTGATGGTACAAGATTTTGCATGGTTTTCCCTGGACAAGCCCCCAAATTTTTGTTACAACACCTTCCAAAGTTTATACAAAAACACTTTATTTTGTTTAATAGTAACAGGCTTTCACCTGCAATATACATAATTACAAAAATTAATTTTTTGCCTGTATTCCGGCAATTCTGTAATTACCGAAAATTTCCAGATAGCTTTCATCTTAACAAAAAATCAGGAAATCCAGAAATTTCTGGAAAAGTTGCATGACTGAATAAAAACAAGCATGTTAATTTTACGTATTGACAAGTTTGCCCATCTTACCTGGAGCCACAGCAGTGCCTTCTCCTGCTCCTTGGCTGGCAAGCCCTGGAACTTGCAGGCGATGAAGTGGAACATCTTGTCAGAGGAGAACGGCAGGGGGCACATGTCGATGTCGAAGAGCTTGCAGAGGCTGTCCTGCAGCTGGTTGAGGTCCTCCTCCTGAATCTCCTGACAGATGGCCTCCATCCAGGCTGGCATGATGTGGTCCCACACCTGGAGAATGGTTTTCATCATCATCTTCATCATCGCTATCAACATCATATAAATATCAACGCCATCATAATCAATCACTGTCATCATCATTATTGCCATCATCATAATATTCACATCATCATCAGTCATCATCATCATCATCATCTCCATCATTAACATTAACACCATCACCTATCACCATCACCACCACCACCATCATCTTCATCCTCCTCCTCATCATCATCCAGCACATAACACAATTGTCTAAGAGCTTGCAGAGGCTGTCCTGGAGCTGGTTGAGGTCCTCCTCCTGAATCTCCTGACAGATGGCCTCCATCCAGGCTGGCATGATGTGGTCCCACACCTCATCATCCTCATCATAAATTATTGTCATCCTCAATGCCATTTTCACCACCACCACCATCATCTTCATCAATCTTTATCATCATCATCATTGCCATC
>JZLH01S0203578.1:38359-55254 GCA_001188425.1 Eucidaris tribuloides
ATGCTTGCACAATGCACAGTCTGAGCGACTTGCACAGTTTCAGCACACACAGATCAAGTTTTCTTGGAATGGTTTACTAATTTATATATTTGGCCTTACTTAGCAAAAGAGCACAAGTCTTGTCAAATTTACCTTGTTTTCACACGTTCTTGGCACATTCTCTAATGGCGAGAGGACATTCTGTAGGGTCTTAGATATTTCTCTGTAAAAAAAGAAAGAAAGAAACAACACTTATATTGTCATGACAGAAACTCACAATGGTATAGTTTCAGCCAGACAGCATTAAGCAATATCAAACTAAGTGACAATTCAGTGATTATATGAGTTCTGTATGCATCCATAAGACATCTCTGACCTAATACTTGGTTATAGTTGTCACTATAGGCAGGGCTTCAGCACCAGCTTGAGACATATCTGATTCGGATAGCTAGAGCGATTATCTAGAAACTTGTATCATTGGTTATCACTAGCTCGAGATAGTCAGCAGGGATATTATCCCAAATATTAGGGGCCGGCCAATAACAAATTATTCCGATCGAAAAATCACAAGTTGATCTACACTGGCAAATCATCCCAATGGACCGTGATTATTTGGAAATGTCCCAATGGGTATTTGAGATAAAATTTCAGGATTCTGATTGGTATAATTTTTGGTCTTCACTGGCAAAAAATCTTGAGATTAACAGTGAGCTAGTGGAGCTCCCCTCTGTAATAGTGGAGCAGATAACTGCACATTTTGGGTCGAATCGTTCAAATTGTGATACAAGCACCAAATTTTGCACAGATCTTCCTTCAGGGGTGTCATATCAGAAAATAATGCGGGCCACGTGAAATTTCCAAAATGACGGGTCATGTGGGCCATTTTTCAAAATGGCCGCCTTGTGCAACCTACATTGAACAGTTTTGAAAGTAATTGTTTAATGCGACCTTTTATAAGCTTGAATATGGTATCACTTTAAAGATATTTAAATTTTCTACAAGATGATACCACGCTTAATTGGATTAAGAGTGATTTTGATGGCACTTTTGGGCCAAAAACATGATTTTTTAAACTATTTTTTCAAAACTTTGAATTTCTAAGGAATTGATATTTTACTCTTTCTTCAAAAAAATTTGCCAGAAAGAAACCAAAACTTTTCAGAAAAATTCCCTAATATATGTATAATGTTTTGCCAAAATTGCAAGTTCACTGCGTTTTTACAAAAGGTGTCATATTGCTCCAAAGTTAACAACATGGTATTAACCAAAACGACATATTGTCGCTTGGGAGTCTTCCGTAGTGAAAAATAGTGTCTTTATAATTGCTCGCGGTATAGTGGTCGTTTGGACCGTTGTTTGATGCAAGACACAGATTTTATCTGATGGAATGGAAAATTAATGAACACAAAATTGATTTATTACGTTATGATGTGAAACATCCTTAGAATTGTCTTTATTTTTTTCAAAGTTGACTTACAAATACATTTATCGTCCGGTAAATCTGGGTGGCTACCTTCACGTGAATTTCGCGTTGGTATCAAAGGAGCACGGGTGTTCACTGCGCCGTGGATGACCGGTGAGGGTGTCTTGTGCACAGGGACGGTACAACAATGATTGTCGCGCTATGGGGTAGTAATCACTGAACACTACACTATGTGGTATAGAATTCAGTGGTAATAATGCATCTCTACGGATGGCCTTCGTGCTGCATGTAAATCTATTGAACAACTTGAAGATCTTTTTGTGAATGGAAATTGGGATTTAAATTCTTGACAAGGTGATACAACCTTCAATCAATTTGTGTCAACTTTTTAAGTAGTTTGGGCCCAGAAAATTTGCGTTTTGTTGATTTCCCCTACCATGTGAATTTGTCATATATATGTATTTTCCCAGGGTATTTTCCTCAATTGCCATATTTACCGAAATAACATCAATATGACATCAAAACTTTCAAACAACTGCAGATGTGTATCTTAATGATTGTGTGAAAATGTGACAATCATTTCATTTTTAATACAGATTTATACGAGATATTACTAGTGTAGGCCTAATATTAGTTGAAACAGCATTTAAAACGAGCATTTAAAACGTACATCCGGCACAGAAGTTATTGAATCTAGAGTGCAACCACCCAAGTAAATAAGTAGATAACATCACCTAGATAAATAAATAAGTTAATAAAAGAATGAATGAATGAGTAAATAAATAAAAAAATAAAAAAATAAATGGATAAATAAGTAAATGAATAAATAAATAAATGAATAAATAAATAAATAAATAAATAAATAATTAAATAAACAAATAAATAAATACATAAATAAATAAATAAATAAATAAATAAATAAATAAATAAATAAATAAAACAAAATAAACAAAATAACACACAATGTAATCTGTTTTTTTTTATTTCACCGATACTTAAATGTTGGCTTTTGGGAGTGTGGGGTTTGTGTTAGAGGTAACATTTTTGTTTCAGAAGTCGGACACATCCCTTAGATGACTCCTAGCACTAGGGCTCATCACCTATCAGCTCTTACATAATAGTTGCAAGTGCACAACAGTGGCCACACCCCGGTATACCGTCTTGGCTCGCGAGGTATAGGCCTACTGGGCGAGGGAACCACACAGAAATTTCCGTACATGATCATGATGATGCAGTATGTTTTGCACTTTTGCCCCACAATTTACGTTCACAAATTCTACCTTCAGATTATAAAAAGAGCGAATTTCAAGTACAACCATGGCACATTATGGCGTATATACCTTGGGTCAACTCATGGGGAGGGGGCAACCAATCACTCACCCGGAAAAAGTGTTTTCATAATGGTGAATTTTAAGCGCTGGATGGGTAAGTCAGTAGGGGTAATGAAAATGTAAGCATTTGTTTGGCAGTTTTTTGTATCAGAATATAAAATTGCCATTTTCATGTTTATTTTCACGGGAAATGTGAATGCATGCATATTATTGGTTAAAGGCAATTCTGTGAGTGCAGCAAGCGAAAGGTTCGGGAACTTTGCAAGTCCAAGAAGAAAAACGTGTTTTGTGTTGTATTCTTTCAAAGTAATACAAAATAATTGACCCTGTATATGGACATTATTCAGGTCTTATCACCCCTCATTTTCAAGGATTTTTAACATTGAAAACAGAACTCTAAATTTTCCGGACCAGACAACCAAACTTCCACAGTTCTTTTAACCATTTGAACACTAGGACAGGTGAGGTAAGCATAATTGCTTATTACAATATGCTACAAAAGAAGTATATCTATATTTCGAAACATTTCAATGGTTATTAAAGCAATCCAATTAGCGCTGGAAATACATTTATACTAGTCAAAGATTTATAACACACATTATTCAGATTATACAAAATGGCTTACAAGAGTACAATTTCTCTATAAACTATGAAATCTCAGAATATCAGCTCGCTATATTAGTCTCGATAAGAGTAACTTTACCTCATTTGAAAATTTTGTGAAATAAAAAACATGTAATTGCTATGTTAAGATATAGGGCTTATGTGGATAACTCTATCTCAAATGTCACTGAGACCAATTTCTAGCTTGGTTCGCCGCAGTTCTCTTTTTATTTTTACTTTTTTTCTTTCATTGTTATCATGTATTTATTGTCAGCCGATTTGATTGTGTGCGTGTGTGTGGGGGGGGGGGGTCACATGCTCTCCTGTACCCCGCCTTATTTTGCCACTGCTTTGAATGAAACACTTTGAATCGTTGCAGAATAAGTCTTATCTTCAAATCTGTTCTTGTGATATAGTTATGTAAGTGAAAATACAACTCCATGTTAAGGCAAGTAGTTGTAAATACAGTGATAATTAAAGCTTCCCTAAAGAAAGAAAAAAGGGGGCAATGGTTACAGACACTTGTATGTTTCATAGAAATCTACTAACTTTTAAAATTATATTAAAGATGTTTCATTTCTATTTTTAAAAAGGTGAACTCTTTTTGAAGCTGGGTGTTTTGTTTGTGTGTTTACAAAGAACATTGCTAATTTTTATCACCGCAGTTAGTCAAGAACCATGGTCAGTATTTTAATGAAACAATGTTGGTGGGGTATGAACTGTATAATGCAAAGATGAACTCATTAGATTTGTAAGTTGAAAGGTCAGAAGGTCATAGGTCACAAAGCGTAATATATATGTAATTTGAGCTTGTTACCACGATAAGAAACTCAAGAACGGTTTGTTGGAGTTTAATGTAACTTTGGTCAGTTATAGGATAGGGACACTGATGAAACTATTTAGATATTTCCAGAGTTGAAGTTTCAAAGGTCACGGAGCCTCATACATGGCTGATCTGGGTTAGTTACCATGATAATTTCAGAAGGGCTTGTAGGGGTTTGATGTAACTTGGGTCGTGTATGAGCCATTGGTGAACTGATTACATTGAGTTGAAAGGTCAGAGGTCAAAGTTCACAAGGTATTTTTTTTTTTTTAGGGGGGGGGGGGTTAAATATCTGACTTGGTCTTGTTATCATGTAACAAGAATTAATGATAACATGCATGAGGCTTTTCAATTTGAACCAGATTTAGTGAGAATGCGGTTTGCAGAGGCATACCCATCAACTGGACTCACTCGAACTGCTCTGTTTATTCATGCAACAGCTATTTTTACTACTTTCATACAACATTTTAAAGATCTATCCTTTTGAAATAACTGCTGTATATGGCCGCAGTATGGGTTTATGCACAATAAAAATTCCTGTACGTGAAAAGTCATATTTTTATTCATTTTTCTTTGAAAATGATAGAACGAGGGGATTATGGCGTTCGAGATTGTTATATTTGGATTTTACGTGGTGCAAAACATATAGCTAGACAAAAAAAAATCATCAAAATTGGCCAAAGGGGTGCATTTTTATGATGGAAATGCAAATTCGGGTGGCCATTTTGAAAAATAGCGAAAAAATGGTGGCCATTTTGGAATTTCGCGTGGCCCGCGTACTTTTTGTAATAGTTGGCTCAAAATGACTCCACATGCAAATTTTCATGCTGGGCAATTCCATAAAATATGTGTGGGACCTTCCGGAAATGATTTCTCTGATTCTTGTTCGATAAAGGGTTAATAATGCTCTTAATATCATGGCTGAAGCCAGTTTGTGAACGTGAGCATTAATAATGAAATAAAATGGGGGGGTCGGACGTACAAAAGTGATTATTTTATGGAATTGCCCTGCTTGTATCACAATTTGAACGATTTTTCACTTATCTGCTCCACTATAAAGAGGAGGTGGTCATTCATGTGTAAGCTATAAGAAAGAATGTTGTACATTTTTACATCCTGCCTCTACAGTCTCTGAATCCACCATCACTGATAAAACATAATTTCTCTGGGTTTAACAGGTTTGACATGTTAATAATTAATCACACTGGAATTTTGTTTACCACAAAGATAGGCCAAGCAACAGGTGTTATGATCTTAATTAAAAAATGTAGATAATTAACAGAAAGAATGTTGTATGTTTCTCCTCTGAGATTCAGATGTCTCCAAAATCCACAATATAACTTTCCAGATTTCACCAGGTGTGACATGTTAATAATTAATCGCCTGGGAACCTTGTTTACATCAAATGTGTTGTGAACTTAATGAAGAGGAGGAGGAAGTGGAGGAGGAGGAGGAGGAGGAGGAGGAGGAGAAAGAGGAGAAGGAGAAAGAGAAGGAGGCATTAACTAATTCAGTGACATATTTTATTATACTGACAATGACATCTTGAAGATGCAACCCCTTTTAATACTGAATGTCTACCTTTCATCATGACATAGATAAACATGTACTTCAACACAAGTCACATCCCAACCCCCCCTCCCTCCCCCTCCCCCAAAAAGGAAGATCTCTGCTTGATTCTGAAAAACTAAGTGGGGACTGTGCTGCCCCACCTAATTCTTGCAACAAGTTTAACCCTCAACTTTCTGGAAATAATCGAGTTGCTGGTAAACTAAACGAAAACATGGGAATGAAAGCAGAACAATCTGTTGTATCCATACCTTGTGACATATTCACTGCACACTGAGCACAGGTAGAGGGGCGGGGGATGCTTGCTGTGCTGGCCGGCTATAGATGGATCCATACACATCTGGAAATAACAAGAAGAAAAACAAGTGTTCATTTTTTAAAATCAACTCTTTACATGTTTCTAGCACAATTTTGTGTCACCAGTAGTACCTTTCACACAGGTTAAATAACAAATTAAAGTGTATGGCAGTAATTGTCTACAACATACCTGCCAACCAGTACAATTTTTCCACAGATTATAATAATAATAGAACATGAATGACCAAAATAAATGAAACTACTGAACCAAATGCCTTGGTTACTATATTGATTTTAATGCAATGCCCAAATTGTAATGGAAATGCCGCATTTACATTCACTAGTGAGTGACGGAACAAAAGGTTTGTTTCATTCATGCTTTTTCTCATAAGAAAACTTTTGGTTCAGCTAATTCAAATATTTTTCTCATTCGCACTTTAATCTCATTTTTGTTATTATGTAACCTTTTTATTGTTTACAGTGCCGCCTAATAACTGTAATAACACAAGAACTGCCCGGAAAAATCTGTACTGGTTGGCAGGTATGGTAGAGGCAAATGATATTCCTTTTTTGTGTACTGTACAGTCACTAATCTGTGTCAAAATGAAATGATGCAGTCATGAGATTGTGCACAATTTGTCAAACTCAAATGGTGATCTGACATTTGCTCCTTCAACAGTTGCTCCAGTGACAATATCTCAGGAGACATAGAGTTAGGGTTAGGGTTGCCATTGGGGTTTCCAGTTCAGAATAGGGATAGGGTTAGGGTTAGGGTTAGGGTCGAGGTCAGGTCAGGGTAAGTGCATGAAATAATCGTTGGGGCTATTGCCGCCGGAGCAAATGTTGGACATTCACTCAAACAGCACACCTGATTACAGTCAACTCTGCATAAGTTGAAGTTGCATTAGTCAAATAATCGCCTAAGTTGAAGGTCTATACTGGGTCCCATTTCTTTATCATCTATTGTTTTTGACCCCTTATAAGTCAAATTTTGTCTCAGTCGAAGCATTTCCTTCAGTCCCAAGAAATTCGACTTAGGCAGAGTTGACTGTATTATGTTTCATTTTCCTTTGTACCCATGATACATGAGTACAGATTCTACCACTTCTGACTAAACATCTTGATGGCATTGTATGGTCGATAAGCAATAACATGAAAGAACTTTGATAATTAAGTGTTACATTATTTAAACAACAACAAAACAAGAAAAATGCCTACCTTCACAGCTGCATTGTTGACAGGAGTCAAACAGTTTGATCTTTGACACAATATAGGTTTCCAACCTAGGTATGAAATACAAGATAGCGTCAATGTTGAATAACATTAAGATGTTTTCAGATACCAGTTGATAGACTTGCACTAAATGCTCTTTGCCATTAAATATCAACAAAAACAACCAAGTTTCATATAGACATAATTTCTTAACTGTAGAACACATTTTACCTCCACCATCGAAGTTGGAGGAGGTATTGTGATCATGCAAGTTTGTCTGCTTGTTTGTTTGTATGTTTGTTAACAGTCTAACAGGCAGTTTTACATCTAGCCCCATGAAATTTTACACATGTTTGAAAAAGGAAAATGCCAGACCAAGTTCAATTTTCAAGGTCATAGGTCAGCTTTCAAGGTCAAACAAACACACACACACACACACACACACACACACACACACACACACACACACACACACACACACACACACACACACACACACACTACTTTTTCTACCATAAACTTCAGTTCTAATCATTACAGAAACACCCAATTTGGTTTGTATTGTAGCTGATGAAGAGGCACATCTCACAGACCTTGACTTTTGACCTTCAAATGTTTGCCCAAGGTCAAATTTCATGAAATCCAAATGGCCTTGTCCGAATGACATCTTCGCAACCTTTGATCAGATTTGGCAGAGGTACTTGTACTCTCTGACCACAGTTCTAGTTTAAAACTGTGATAGTAGTATTACATAGTTACGGTCAAATATGTTAGAATAGACATTCTGTCAATGTGATTTCTTCCTTTCTCTGTCTGCATTAAAATACTACTTATACAGATGTGTTTATTAATCAAATACAACATTACTTGGTATAAAATGAAACATTTGACAATGTTGATTTTGTCATTATCTATGATATTAAAACACAAGAAAGCTGGAGAGCGTAGAATTTTACTGGGTGTAATTTTAGTGCATATTCATAATTGCAGGTTGCAAAACAAACCTGTTTACAACGTGATTAAAATTTATGGATGTTCTTTAAGGTGGACCTAGTAATGAGATATTCCAGTAACGTGCCATTAATGAATGAACTCCAATACTTGAAATCCAGTCTGCATTGCAGACTGGATTTGCAAGTATTACTTGTTGCTATATGTCTGGCAAGCCTGTGGCAAGCTTTCAGGTTTTCAAGAACAACTTTAGTTTATATGTATACAATTTGAATATGCAAGTAAATAGCTCTATTGATCTCATGAATAACTCTGATAACAGAATTCAAATTTTTGCCATGTTACAAAATGCAGCATTTGCACACAAGCTAATAAGTGTGTGTTTGTGTGTATGTGCATAAATTGACAATGACTGTAGAATCTGTCACCTGTTCAAGTTAATAATTAACGATGTCAATGGAATTTGTTAACTACTCAAACCAGGTGCTACCTCATTAGTTATGCATACTTTCTCATCCAGAGCTTGGCTGGAACAGGTGACACATGTCATTTTTGTCAGTTACACACAAAGAGTGTTTACAAGTAAAGTAAGCTCGAGGTTTTAAATTAAAAAGCTTCAAATGATGCACTATACGGTACCCTGGTATACAGCATAGACACCAATTGTTGATTTTTTTTTCAGCACTGTGCCCTGAGTTAAACAACTTTGTAAAAGTTATGTTTTATAAGGTATTTTTTTTTTTCAGACTTGCAACTTTTTGAGGGACACAATAAACACTCACAAGCATATGTGAACTCCTTGTTATCCATGCTTGATGGTACCAGTGCCGGCCAGTAATGGAATAGAAGATTAGCGGCGGCACCTCGGGCATTGGACGGACCAAATGCTACTGTGCAAAGGATATCCTAAGAACAACATGGGAAAATGGGGAAAATCACATATTAAAGAGATATGGATTCAGAATTTCATTGATTGATCACAGAATACAATAAAACTGATAACCAAAGATGATAATTACCAGTGTTGTAACCAAGTCATTTTTTCTCAAGTCAAGTCACAAGTCATTCTGTCTCAAGTCAAGTCAAGTCACAAGTCATATGCCCACAAGTCAAGTCAAGTCGCAAGTCATCTGCCCACAAGTCAAGTCAAGTCGCAAGTCATTTTTTCACAAATCAAGTCAAGTCGCAAGTCAAGTCAACAAGTCAACAACATCAAAAATTGTGCCCCAAAATAAACAACTCTGCACAGTCTTTGCTGCAAATGAGAAAACATTTATTCAGATGGCAGTTGAATAAAAGAAAGGACATCTAGAGGGTGCATATGGACCAAGAATACAGAGTTTTTACAAATTTTATGAACAAAAACAAAAAATACCTCACCTATAATCAGGCATACATGTACATGTGCATTAATCCTTATTTTGAAGAATACCGGTACTCGCATTGAGATTTTAACAGTGTTGTAACCAAGTCATTTTTTCTCAAGTCAAGTCAAGTTGCAAGTCATTCGCTCACAAGTCATGTCAAGTCACAAGTCATTTGTCCACAAGTCAGAAAAATTAGCGACTCGAGTCAGACTTGAGTCCAAGTCACCGACTCGAGTCAACAACTCTGATAACTACAAAGTAGAGGTACAGTCCGACCTCAGTTATCTTCCATCACTTTACCGGATCTCTCTATTATCTGGACAATGGATTCACCAGTCACTGCCAGTAATTGAGACACCTTTATCAGAAGTGTTTTCATTTAAAACATGGACACCGGCTGGGTAACAGGGGAACAATAAATAAAGTGTAACTTGTGTGGGGCCTGTTGCAACTTGTTCATGGTCTGTGGTTTATAATACTATAGCTAATGATGTATGCCCCCCCCCCCCCCCCGATCTTACCAGAAAGTACTGTGTTTAAACAGTTCAGACTATATTGGCACAGATTTGGCAGGCTCATTAATATTCATGAGCTTGGAAATCTCATTCGGCGGATGACGTATGGCTCATTAATTTTAACACCTTGGAACAACTTGGTTACATACAGTAAGATCACAAAATTACCAATGCTCGTCATCGAATCGCAGCTAGCTCTGTGGTTACAGAGGCAGTCTTCATATCTGAAGATCCTTGGTTTGAATCTTGTTGGAGGCAATATTTTCAAAGCTATTTTTATCTTTTTTTTTTATCAGATTGGAGATGAGGTTTATTCCATCAAACGAAACTTAGAAAATAAAGTCAGCTAGCTGCCGAACAAGATTTCCAAGCTCATGAATATTAGTGAGCCTACCGAATCTATGCCAATATAGTCTCAACCTGTTTAAACATCAACTCTCTTATTATCCGGCCATATAAGTTTTTTGGATGGCTGCTGGTCCTGACATGGTTGGTTAACTGAGGTCGGACTGTACATGTAGAACAATAACACTAGCAATGTGATTTTTTTTTTTGGATTAATGCTGCTGTATCACTGAATCCGGTATAAATTTTGATATCACATCTAAAATCATGAGCATAATTCTGACTGGCCTGTGTACAGTACACGAGCACCAAGTAATTGGCGTATTGAGAATGTATCATATGAGACACACCTGATCGAATTCGAATAACTTCAGTTGATTGATAATGAGAATGACTCAGAGCAGACAATAAAAGACACACCAAAATTCCCTCTTTCTGCAGGTTTAGGGACATATTCCAGGATATTTTGTTTTTATTTTTGCAGGTCAAGTCATTCCATGGTAATTTTCACGAGAAAAGAAAGATGGGATCTTGTAGCAAGTTTTTTTTTTTTAAGAATCCTTGCTACCAGGCCCTATCTCTTTAAAATACATGGAAACAAATGAATGTCATCAGGAATGAAATAAAGAAAGAGTGACATACACTAGGGCAGTATTTAATGGAAAATACATACTACCCCAAGATACATGTTCGTTTATGAATGCAGTCATGAAATGGTTGAGGGTCAAAATCTGTCTAATATTATGTCAAGATAACACAAATAAATTGTTCTCTTGATGCAAAGAGCAAATAACACAAATTTATCTCAATAAATATGTATAATATTCAAAATAGAGCTGGTTTATATGGCGAGTTTTTTAATTTCAAATTATCTTCCCTGAGTAATGATAATATTAGATCTGTGAATAAACAAGTTTGGCCTGGCGCAGCGCTCAAGCACAGCGGAGTTTGTTTGCACGCTATGTGGTGTAGGCTGTGTATTTACGTGTGATGTATGTACGGGCCATGTGATCTACCAGGTGTAACTTTGAATCTAACGTTAGTAACGTTAACGTTACGTTGGTAGAGTTTTATTCTAATAACGGTATTGACGCAGTCACAGGACAAGTATATTAAATTTAAGAACCGATTTAAATTTCCGCATTGTAATTAATTACCCCCCCTGTTGTCATCGACTTTAGTCGTTTAGATTGTACACCCTTCCCGAATGTCGAGATCCTAGCCTAGGCGAAGCAACAGTACGGCAATCATGTCGTGCACCGTCAGCGGTATAGGGCCGGCATATGTAGCCCGCACCGACCGACACGCTGCCACTGTCGTGCACGGCTCGGGTATGCGCTTCAGATCAAAGCGTGTGGACAGTGTGGTTAACATTCCGTGTTGATGTCAGTTTTAAATGGTCGCAGAGTCCAGTCATTTGAACATTATTAACAAAAAAAAAAAAAAAATTATTCGCAGTAAAATATAAGTCATGCATGCCTTGAATAATGCAAATAGAATGAAATCATGTTTAAAAGTTTGGTGCATGATAACCTGTTCCACCCCCACCTCCCCCCCCCCAGAAAAAACAATAGAAGAAACAAAACACACTCAGCAACATTTTATTCGGAAAACCTGTACTGATGAGAAATATGTTATAGTAAGGTCTTCTAAGTAAGACTTTACTATTTTCGTCTGTTTCAGTCTATGTCCTCGGCACAAAACCAAAACCGCCTTTCTAGTTAATCAGATGTTTAAAAACAGTACCAGCTTCAAAATCACTACAACAAATTTAACTTGCTCATAGTCGAAAATTAATGTCCAATTGTCTACCTCCTAGAATTTGTTTGATGAATAATCTTGATTTAAATTGTTTTATTCATCAAAACTAGAAAATTCTGGGAATACTATGGACGTTTTAAGACCTGCACAAAAATAGCTAATGCAGGACAAGTAGTTACATGAGGCTAGAATATTTGTGGGGAAAATGAAAAAGTGGTTTCATTTCAGATGTGAAATTGGCAATGACCTATAACAATCAGGGCCTTGTCAGCTAGTACTTACTTAAAAATGAATTTAATTTTATATATTTCTACAGCCTGCCCATTCAGACAATCGACAGATGCATGATAGGAGAATCGAGAAGAATGGTCAGTTCCTTGGTATTATTATCTCAGAAAGTCGTGTACTCTAAACAATTTGTGCAGAGCATCAAGACGCATCAAGAGATGACAGTTTGACTAATCAGATAGAGTGCCACAGTTTTACATGTAAGCATAATTTGGACCACTGAAACTCCATTTAAGAAGCTCTTTAAGTTCCTACTTGAAGTAATGAATTTGGCATGTTAAGAAAAGACTATTGTGAATTTAATAAAAAAATGATACTATTTTCCAAAACATTCAGTTCACTCAAACCTTTCACTAACTTCAAAATGAGATGGGGGCCTAGTTTATTAGATATTAATCAAATCAACTGAGAGATGTATGGCAGCATGTCGTATTTCCTGTGATGCAAAACAGGTTTGGAATTTGTTGCATGGCATCTTGATATGTACATACTTTGAAACTTGAAACATCATAATGTTTCTTAGAGAACTAGCCATAAATGTGTTTATAAATAATAATCATACTTGAGCTCAACTCACTATCAAAATTGCGAAACCCACATCTATTGCATGGAGTAACGACATGTTTCTATGATCTTTTGTAAGGCAAAATCATCATAACTGTTGTGCATATGCAACTTTGAATTTGAAATGTGTGAATATGAATGCGAAATTTCATATGCTATATATATACTGGATTAAGTTAATATAATCATATTACAGCATTGGTTGGAACATTTATTTTCATTTGCGATGTTTTCAAATGCATATTCATTTGTTTAGCATACATTGTAAGTAGTCAACTACTTTGAATAGAAAAATTGCAATAATTTATGAACTTTAATTTTAATGTAACATCATTACAAAAATGACTAGAACAACTCAAACACATAGAACATTTTTAACAAGCCTAATGTTCAATCTATGTATACACACTCAGAACTGTTATATCCGATCAACATGAATGAATCAAGTTATACTTGCACGAACTAACTCCATTGAATGTTTTCTAAAGTATCAGTGTTTTTTTTATATATAATTGTCTTTCTTCTTTATCATTCACTGGATCGTAGATGTATGTCCGCCACCTTCCCTATTCTACGCTGAGAGGAGGAAGAGGGTCTACTAACCAACCTTAAAGCATCAGTTGTGAAGATAATCATAGAGAATGGAGGCAAACCATCATGAAAGAGAATGTTAGGTCTATTATTATGCAACTTAGGAGCATGCGTCTCTGAATCAGTGGTCCAGAACCTCCGTTTGCTGGGTTTATGCAATCACATATTTATTCTGATTCTCTTTACAAGATTGTTCTGAAGTTTATTGGGAAAATTGCTGTATATACATTTTTCATGATTTATTACTATGAACCAGAATCATATAAGTTATAGTTTATGCTGAAGGTCATGCAGATCGAGGGAATTATCAAATTGTTTAGTGTATGCAGGCCTTAAATGGCCATTGAATGACATAGTATACTTCACTGGAGTATTCTTTCACTGCAGTGGCCTGACATAATGCTCTGATGAATTAAATTTCAATTTCGAAATTTTGTTGCCATAAATTCATTACAAACGAAGGTGCATAACTTGATGATAAAATTACAATTATGATGTCAGATTAACACTGATTCAAAATATCATATCAAGAATTTGTGGTGTAAATAGTTAAAACTAAGATATGATTTGTTGAGGGGGGGATTGCATCTGAACTGTTAGCTATTAAAGCTTATTCAATTCTTCAGGCTACTTAATTGCTATATGAACCAAAACAAACTAAGCCCACTGAATGCAGAAGATCCAGTTCTGTCAATCTCAAGAGAACCCACAGTTAAAAAAAAATATTTTTTTACTATCGCAAAAGAAGAAATTGGCTATCACAAATAGTTTCTTCAAACAAATATTTTGGAACAGAAAGAAAGTAAAGACGTTTTTCAAATATGAGTGGAAGTAATCCCATAACAGCTACGGAATGAAATACTTTGACCACAAAATCTGATTAGATATGAACAGGTGTGTTGTTTAGAAAGCCTGAATTGACCCACTGGTGAGCATTCTAGAAAATTCGCATTCTAAAAAGTATTCATATTAAAGTTAAAAGGGAACTGTGTGAGCAACAAAAAAGTGTAGCGCAGTCTATCGTTTGGCAGGCATAACATGACAAAAACGATAATTTTTGGCATATGTGTATACCCGATGTCAACAATGTATTGTTGGCCTAAAAAACTGTATCAAATTTTAAGGGGAAATGGTTTATACGCTTTGAGGACATCAACTGTTCTAATATTGTTCAAATAATGTGGCTAGTGTGACTTGTCCTTGAATGTTGTCACCGATGAACTACGACACAAAATCAGTGAAGAAAGGCGTGTGTAGATCAAATTGACGTTGTTAAACATTTCTACGCGCCAAAACATAGATTTTGTGTGTAATTTATTACCTGCTAACAAGGTGTCTACCATTTGTTTTTGTCGAAATTCTTGCACAGTTCAAATATCAAGTATTGCATATGACATAAAGAAGTTAGTATCATCTGCAAATGGAAGACGTTTAATAGTCTTTTAAGCAGACAAATTGAAGATCATTACCTCAATATTAAAGAACGAGGTCAGAATGACATTCCAAGGGGACTGGTTGATATACATGTATTGATGAGAATTGTTTCCCAGTGATTATCATAACAACAAATTTTTCCTATCAATTCAGAAAGTTTGAAACACTCAAGTGGCATTTCCCTTGGCTTACCCATAAAAAGAAGTTTTTCGTAATGTAAACAAATGGTTCGAATCGATTAGTCTGAAACGACAATTGTACTGGAATATCATTTTTATAAGCTTTGATACACAATGCATTGCCTACTCGTATTTGTGGAAAAATAAGATAATTAAGTTGTTGTAATACATATCTACTATGGTTGAAACTGACTTTTTAAACTTACTGAATAAAATGACTAAAGATATTATGAAATGTAGTTATTACTTTGTATATATTTCTGGCATAATAGTGTTCAATTGTACATGTTTGGTGCGACTTTATGTCTGTGTGTGTTGATGTATGCTTATTATGAGTGTTGATAGAGGCAATGTTACACTATGCCTTTATTGCATGCAAGTATTCTTCTTAAAGGTAAGCATAATTTGGAAAAGCAGACAAATTTGTTAAACAAAAATATTGATTTATTTTTTTTTTATTATGTCGCTAACTTTATAGACTGTTTTGGTTTGGGTGCTGTTTTTATGCTTAATCTATACGGGGAAGGCCTTCAAGCCTCATGAAAAAAAAAAAACACTGACATCTCACAACGCACCTGATTCATTGCAGAAACCTTTGAATTTCTTCTTCTTGTTTTGGAAGCCCCCCCCCCTATATCTAACATAAACTGCCAGTGTTCTGAAAATGATTGGTCTTATACCTAACTACACCCTTGACAAGTAATTTGGGTTTGGGGAAGGCAAATTTTCAGTAGACAAGTTTGCATATGCTGGAACAATATGTTAACAATTGGAAGCAAAAAAAAATAATAATAATAATAATAAGAGTAAACGCATGAATTCAAAAAGGACAAACAAATTGAGTAGCATTCTAAGACTTCACTGTCTGGTGGTGTTAAATCTCATATTTCATTTTTTTCAAAGGCATCCATCTCATATTTTTAAAAGTTTCAATGGTATTTGCCATTACAGGCACATACTCTGCAGTCTTCGATTGTTAGAGTCATTCCAATCGTTCTAAAAAGAATCCTAATTAAAGCGATTTAAAAATTCCCTTCTACCCCCTTCCCCCCATACATACACACACACACACCACAACACACACACACACACACAGCACACACACACACACACCACACACACACACACACACACACACCACACACACACCAAAAGGAGAGAGAGAATTGCATTGACTACTAGTATATTTTGTGTAGGACCAACTTTTACTAGTATTCTATTATTTCCCCGTTGTAGACAGTCCGATATTTATATTCGGATCGATCACGATCGATTACATCCTTCGTGCCTTGATGTGGGCGTTGGCTGCATAAGTTGTTCTCATTGGTTAGGCGCTCGTGCATATCATTAACATACTCATTATATATCAAGGGATTTGACCTTTCGTTCTGCGCATGCTTCGCGCGTTATCCATTTATTCTTACCCTCTGTACATTGGACTTATGGCATACAGAGGAGCAGCTAACTAAGCATATGCAAATAGTTCGCTATTTCGAGTTCAATTGTCACGACAAAATGGCGGAGCTTTACCCCCCTGAATGTCCATTTCATGTGTTTCATGTTAATGTAGCTCACCATGCTTTGCTTGTGGAATGCATCATGAACATACAAGCAGAGGTTTTTTAAGGTAAGAAATGCAAGTCGAACCTCAAACATGTTGATG
>JZLH01S0203607.1:39991-53939 GCA_001188425.1 Eucidaris tribuloides
ATTTTAGAATGACTCAACGTTTGACTACAAGATTTTCACAGGAGAATCCTTGCACAGTTCACTTGATTTTAGAGTAGTATCAGCCCAAGTTGAGGACTATCCCCAATCATGTCATTTAACTTTAATTTGCTATACACATTTCTTCTGATCAGCCTTATCTTATTTGAGTCTCCATACATTTACCTCCGTTACAGGAAATTCTTGCAAGAACGGGTTATTCATTAGACGTCACACTTGGTCAGCGCAAGTACAGTCGGCCAGTTCCTGAAGGTACAGATCCACCTGCTATTCTCCCAGGATCAGAGGTAATGATTTAGTTTATACTTAATTGACACTACTGCTTACTCAAACATTATCTGTCACCTTAAAATGCACCATAATTCGGAAAAATAAGAAAACATGTTTTTTGTACAGTCTGAAAGTAAAGACCCTGAACAGCTTTAAAGTGGTGTATAATTTGTCTAGGATGGATGAAGCAACCCATTTTTAAACCCGCTCACAAGTCTGGACTATCACCTAAGCCATTATCAGGAAATCGGAGAAAATGACTGTAAAGATAGTGTTCATTCATGTGAAACGGGAGGCCTTGGCAACTATGATGAAACTTGTCACTTTTCAAAAAGGAAATGTAGATTGGACAATCCTTTTTGGTTGTTACAGTCACTGTCAATGGAAGAAGCTTTGTGATAATACCAGAATTATTACAGGGGAACTGAAGATGTTGGGTAACAGGTAGTTATATTTGGGTTATATTATGGTTAATCTTACGACATGAAGATCAAATTTAGCAAAACTTCCATTGTAACTTATTGTTTGTTTTGTGGTGACAGGTCACATATGATCTTTTGCTGGCTGTTTGAAACTTATTTGAATTCTATGTTGGAACTGTCCTTGAGTATTCTTGAAGGTTGATTATCTAATGTAGAGTTTATTGATCCTAATCAAATGAAGCAAAACATTGCTTTTGGCTTTGATGTTTGACGTTGTATTGAGCGACGACGAACATGGTAAGTCAAAATCAATGCTTTCCCTGTCTTGATGTGGTTTAAATTAACACTAGTAACAGATATTGCCATATATTTGTTGCAAGTTTTTTTTTTCAATAAAGTGTAGCAGAACTTGAAATATCGGCTTGGAGGTAACATTGCATTGGCACCCAAATTTCAAACAATAACATAGGTTAAGTAAAGTTGCTAAATATTCTACACTTGTACTACACAAGGCATTTTATATGATAATACCTGGTACTAGTAAATTTATATTTCTGTAATTGCATTTGTTGTTATTTTGTTATCTTTATATTACAGATCTTTGTTAGCAAAATCCCCAAAGAAATGTACGAAGATGAACTCATTCCTCTCCTGGAGAAGTGCGGAGAGATCCACGATCTCAGGTTAATGATGGACCTCGATACAGGGCTGAACAGGGGCTACGCATTTGCTGCCTTCACGTCTGTAGATGGTGCGAAGGAGACTGTCAAGCAGGTAATGGGAATTAATTGCTCTGTCATATTTAGTATTTCATTGTAAACCCTGTAAAGCATGATGTTGATTGAAACATATGAATGTTGGCAGCCCTGTAATCATTGTGGGAAAAACACACAAACGTGTACATCACATTTGGGATATACTAACACAATTGTATTTTCTTTGTACATTGTTTTGTTGTTCACAGCTGAACGGACACAAAATCAAAGACAACTGGCAACTCAGTGTAAATATCTCAGTACCGAAAGGCGCAGGCTGTATGTTGGATCCATTCCCAAGACAAAGACGAAGGACGAGATTATGGAGGAGTTCTCGAAGATCGAGAGTAAGTGATGTCTACTCTAAGTATTCGTGAAATGGTCTGCCCTATGGCAGCATCCCTCCTTCCCTCACTCCCCAAAACAAGTAACGTTCTATCCTCGAGACTATTTGTAACCAAACGTGGATGGTAGATGCGTAACACCATGTAGGAAATTGGCAAAAAGCATTGTCTTTAGCAGCCCAAACTTGAGGAGACATGTTTTTGGAATGCAGCTAGGAAAAGCACTAATGAAAACATCCACACTTTATCCATATATATTTTGTATAACTGTATTTTCAAACTTTGAATAACTTGATTATACTGCTAACTGCTTATAAGGTAACATGTATGTACAATCTGCCTCAAGTTTATTGCTAGTAGTTGTACTTAAACTTTGTTTTCCATCTTCCCATCTGCAGAGGGTCTTATTGATGTCATCATCTACCACACGGAGGACAAGAAACGAAACCGTGGCTTTGCCTTCTTGGAGTACGATTCACACAAATCGGCTGCTAGTGCCAAGCGGAAATTGACGTCTGGACGCACGAAAGTGTGGAACAACGTCAACTTCAATGTCGACTGGGCAGACCCCATTATTGAACCAGACTCGGAAACCATGTCAAAGGTAGGGTAGTCTTCAAGTCTTTTTGGTGTTGCTGATATATTCTAGCTGTTGTAAAGTTTCAATTTCAATTTGTTATTCAACTATTAATAATTAAAAAAAATTGAACATAGCACATATACAAAAAGGAATGGTTAGGACCCTTATAAAGCAGTATTCTGCTTATAATCGGGGCCACGTTATTCACATTTATTATTCATATGGAGTTCCCAGCCAACCTAGAAATTGGGGAAAACAAGGAAACAGAGAATTCGCTGCGCGGCAGCCGATGGGTATGCCTCCGCACCCGTCCAATCCAAATTTTGAATGTAACGGGGCATCGAACCTTTGACCGTTCAACTCTGAAATCTCATCTATCCCCATAATACATACTTTACCCAAATTACATCAATATTCGATAACCGTTCTCAAGTTACATGTATCGTGGTAAAGATATCAGTATTGTGTCTCGTGACCTTTTGGACCTTGACGCCTTATAACCCAAACTATGATTCATTCCATTGGTACATTATAACAGCTTACTCAGCCCAAGTTACTCCAGTATATCCGATAAGCCGTTCTCATGTTATTTGTGGTAGAACTTTAAGACACTAAGTATGGAAGCCTTGTACTTAGACCTTTGACCTTTTAACACCTGAAATCTGATTGTTTCATTGGTACCTTATTAAGACATACTTCATCCAAGTAACATCAAAATCGGGACCAACCATTCTTAAGTTATCAATGGTAATGAGCCAAATCGGACATTACACTCCTCTCGGTGATCTTTGACTCTTTGAATCCTTTTAACTCCAAAATCTATTCAGTTCATTGTGCCATATAATACATATCTTCACCCGTTACACTTCAAATCCAACATGCTTTCTTAAGTTTCGTGGTAACAGAGCCGAAACAGACACATGTTAAATAGAGCCCTGTGACCTTTTGTGACTACGGGTTGCAAAGTGGTGGAAACTTTCCGGGATTTGCAACTTTCCTGGAAATTTCAGGAATTTTCAATTGGCTGGAAAGTTTTGGGAATTTTGGAATTTTCGATATTAGGCGCATATTAAAGAGAAATTCATTTTTTTTATTTTTGGAAAATTCATGCAGTAATTCGTGTTGTATATGCACTGTCTTCACATGCAAAAATAGTTTTACCTCGTTTTTTGGCTTGCTCTTGATAAAGGAGGTGAAATGAGCTTCAATGAATGCGAGACTGCCACACATTACAACACACGTGGAAGAAAATGTTACACTGTAATCGACTTTGATCCCACATTGTACTGTAAATGTTGATGCAAGTCACCATAAGTGTGAAAAATTCCACTTAAATGTGTATTTCATTAGTGACTTGTCCATTCTTATCTTGGCGTACCGTTCATGAAGTTTGAGTACATTAAGAATGTGCGCCATCCTGGCGGTGCGTACATTATATGTGTTGGCTGCATGGTATCTGATATTATGTACTTGTAGGCATGTTGTAAAACAACAGCAAGCTTTTATGGGCTCAATAAGAACATTATATAAACAAACATAAATCACTGAATTGACTTCTCCTTTCTTCTTCGTTGTTAAAGACGAAACGAGTAAATGATTTGAATATTATATTTCTGATAGTAGAATAAATAATTGTTTAATTTTTACAGCCCGAAATGCTAAAATTACTAAAATAAGCAAAGTTTCCGAAAGTTGCCGAATATGCCCAATATTTCTCGGAAAAATTTCTGAAATGCCCATGGAAAGTTTCCACATATGAAAATTCCCGGGAAATTTTGCAAACCCTACACTTTGACCTTTGCCTTTCACCGCCAAAATCATAATCAGTACATGTTGCATGCATATACTACAGTACTTTCACACAAGTGCTCCATCGAAAATCCAACTGGCCCATTCACAATATTATCGGGCGTAACTGACCCAAAGTCAGACATATTTTAGGCGCCGCTGATCCATTTGACCTTTACCATTTCAACCCAAATCTTATCCAGTTTCATTTCCATGCAAATACATACTTCACCCAAGTTACATCAAAAAATCATAGTTTCAATTCAAGAGTTATCGCGGTAACGAGCCACTCGTCAGAACATATTTTAGGCTCCGCTGGAACCTTTGACCTTTGAACTATCAACTCCAAAATGCTTATCAGTTCATTGTTGCTTAATAAAAATACATATTCACATCCAAGTTTCATCAAATATTCCGACTGGCCGTTGCACAATTATATCGCGTAACGAGCCAGTGAATCAGACCATATTCTTAGGCCCGGTGACCTTTGATCCTTGAGCCTCCAAAAATCTTATCAGTGTCATTGTTGATCATTATACATACTTCACACCCCAAGTTACATCAAAATCCACTTTCCATTCAACATTATCGCAGGTAGACGAGGCCCAGCCGTTCAGACATATGAGCCCGGCTGACAGCTTTGAGCCTTTGACCTTTCAAAACCCAAAATCTAATACAGTTCATTGTTGCTTCATAATACATCATACTTCACGCCAAGTTACATCAAAATCTGACCGGCCGTTCACAGTTATCGCGGTAACCTGAGCCAAATCAGACAATTTAGGCCCGGTACCTTTGACCTTTGAGCTCCAACTATATCAGTTCATTGTTACCCATAGTACATACTTGATCCGCATTACATGAAAATCCGATCAGCGGTTCTTAAGTATCGCGGTAACGAATCCGGTAAGACCGCGGTAAGACCGGACGCGAACGGAAGGACAGACGGACCGCATGGACGATGGACGGACAACCAAAACATGAATGCCTCCGCAACTTCGTTGCGGAGCATAAAAATACCAAAGGTAATTTGAGAAAAGTCCATCAAATGGGGGGAAAATCGTGAAATTTTGTTTGTCTAGAAGCCCAACTTTCTCACCTTACCATGGTCATGAGGCAAGAAACAAATAGGTGAAGCAGGAAAATTGTCAAAATAATGATCCAGGAAGTTTTAGCTTCCAGTGGGGGAAAATATCAGGGAATGTTGGAAGCCCTGTCCTTAGTCTATTCACATCTCACAAAGCCAGGAGTCAGTTGTATTGAAACGGGCACATCAATGCAAAATTCCAGACATTATCTCATCAAACTGAATTGAATTGTACACAGAGCTCCCAGGCATGTTTCCCTGATTTAGCAGGAGCTTCCTAAATTTGCTGACTTCCCACCCAGTGACAAATGCAATACCTTTCGATAAATACATATTTTGGTAGTTATTGTGTATTAATATATAAGTATCTTTGTAATAATATGTTGTTGTTCAACACTTTTGGAAATAAGCAGCTCAATCATAGACATTTTGATATTATTTGTTGAATATCTACTTGTCATGCATGCAGTTATGATAAGTATTCACATTTGTGCCATACACAGGTAAAAGTAGTGTACATCCGCAACCTTGCACTAGAATCAACAGAGGCCAAAATCAAGGAAGACTTCACTCAGTTCGGTGAGGTTGAGAAAGCTAAGAAAATGAAGGACTACTGCTTTGTCCACTTCAAAGAGAGAGACAGTGCTGTCAAGGTATGTGATATATTACAGTGAAACCTCGATATAGAGAGGTCGGATATAACAAAATCCTGTTATAACAAGGTGATTTTGCAGGTCCCAACTCTTTATATTTCCTTGTTTTTGGACCCTGATATAGTGAGAAACCCGATATAACAAAGTAATTGTCATGGTGTTAAAGTCCTCGTTATAATGAGGTTCCACTGTATAAGGAACATAATAATCCATGTCCATGTTAAAGTTTAATATCCCTCGTAGCAGGGAAACCTGCTGTGTGGCTCTCAATGGGCGTATTTTTATTGTGCCCCGATAAAACTAAAATACTCATATGTTCATGCTTGATTCTCCTTAAGTAAGCTAATTGGAGACAAATCCTCCCAGGTGGGATATCCACTCCAGCTAGTGTATAGTTGGTATATATTTCAACTCATTTTGGTTTGTGATGCATTTTCAAGTGTTCCCAATCATGACCAACCTTTAAAGACGCTATATAACACCGTGGAAGACATGTTTAAAAAATTGTCGAACTTTGCTATCTGACATATCTGACAGTGTTTGAATGGACAAATTAACACCTTAAAACATAAAAGTTTGGACAGTTATGCTGTCACTAGTACAATATGTGCAGATACAAATTGGCACTTTAATTTCCTGTCAGGCGATAGGAAATTCTGCAACACAGCAGGACACACAGTCTATTGGGGAAAGCTGGAATTGGCCTTTCTCAATTGATTTTTACTTTTTTTTTTATTTCAGCCCGGCTTTTTTTTTTTTTGAATTGGCATTAGCCCGACGGTGGGGGACGGCCAGCGGTGCGGCTAATATTGGGCCCCCCCGAGAATCGTTTTGCTGCGATTGGTGCGGAGCGTTTTGCTAATTGGATCCGCGGGCGAAAATTTGCACGTATAGAGCCGACATAATCTCGAAGTGTATAGCAGTAGATTTTTGAAAAATGGATTATTTCTATTTTAAGTAGGATTATGAATTAATTATGCACTATTATGGTAAAAATCTACTTTTGCCAACTAACTCCTGTAAACAACTCGACAGAAATGTAATTTGGTCTTGAAATATTTTCTTTTTTGATCATTTCTTAGAATTGATCTTGCAAAAAAATAATGCTGATCAGATATTAATTTCTTATGTCCATATTGCCTCTTTATCTCGTCTTTGTTTCATGAATTCTTATGTACTTCTTTGTTTTTCGACCTTTTTTTAGTTTTTCGATGAATTTTTCGGGGACACTTCTTGCGGTGCGATCATATATAGCATAAAATACCGTTAATTCTCAACTCAGTAAAAGTAAAATAATCATCAAAATTATGAATTTGGGCTGAAAAACAATTTGCTGAATAAGCACACGATTCGTCATGTTCTGAGCGATTTTTGGTGAACATGCATGTACGAAAGTTCTACTCGGAAAATCGCGTACCGAGCGTAACGTGTCTGGTGATTTGGTCTCAAAATGCGCAACACTTGAACAGTAAAAATACGCGATGTGACGCCGCGTCAAAAATTTCGCGCGGCGGGAATGTCGCGACGTTGTGTCGAGGGGGGCTATCTTAGCCCCCCCCCCTCACGCCCCCCCCCCCCCCCCGCTCCCCCCCCCCCGGCAGATAGCTGGTGTTCAAAGCGCACTACTATCTTTTTAAACTGCATTTTTTGTCAGGGCTTATTTTTTGGCCATGTCAGAGACACTGGTTTAGCGTTGGGGAATGCATCTCAAATTGTTAAATTGTAAACTGTTATACAATGCCTTTGAGAAGTAATTTTTAAGGTGATATTTTGTATCTTTTTTGTGAAAATGAGTTTTAATTAATTTCTGTAGTTAAGAATTTTCGTTGTTCTAAATTCTGCTCAAATCTCAAAATATGGAGCTATTGTCACACAGAAAAATGTGACTGTCCCATTTGTCACTTTAAACGCCAACTTTGTTTTTTTTCGGCTTTAGCCCGCCCCTTGGCAAATATCTTTGTGTTACCAGAGTAACCCAAGACATTTGTTGACGGAAGACCGCTGATTTCAACCAATACTGGTTCTGCCAACCCCACGGTCGGCAGTACCCAATTCAGATCAAGAAATTGCAACTTAAAAAAGATGAGAAAAGGTTCTTCCCAGGAGGCCGGTAAATTCTTAAATGTAATGACTAATTTGCACACCGACTCGACGGAGAAAAACTTGCTTCTCGCCATGCAAACTTGGAAAATCACGTGTGAAACGCCATACATGGTGGAACCTCGGATTGAAAGAAGTTGGATATAATTAAGATCCTGTATATAACAGGTGATTTTCCAGCGTTCCCAACTTTAATAATCTTAGTCTTATGTACCTTGATATAGTGAGAAACCTGATTATAACAACGTAATGTTCATGGTTATTTTAGGTCCTCCTCATTTAACGACGGTTCACTGTATAGATATGGAGTTCACCTTACCACTATGTAGACTTGTGACTGAGTATTCCATTAACAAACAAATATTCATTTCGAATTGTTACAGAGCAACGAGCGAGATGAATGGAAAGGAATATGAATCAATGACCATCGAAGTTCTCTTGCAAACCACCAATGGAAAACAAGAAAAGAAGAACGTCTCATTGAGGCCCGCCACCAATTATCCACCAGGCATCCCTGTGAGGAAAATCTGTCATTTTTTATTTACATAAAGGTAGATATTTTGCCAGCTGGGCAGAGTCTTTTGGCTAAAATATAATGCTACAGCAGAATGTAGGTAAGCAACCACACAGACACGACGTACTCGCTAGATAGTCATGCCATGATACATTCCAAACGACAAACCAACAAAAGCCAAAAACACCAAAGATTATAGCTCTGTCTAGAATATTCCGCCATGTTTCATTTTTGCGCAATGTATCGCACACATAGAAATACATGAAAACTTTCCACACCCCAAATTCTGACGTGATGTTTTCTGTTTTTACGCCTTGCATGGAAGGAGTGGGTATTGTGTTTGGGGTTGCAGTGTATCTTTGCCTCCCACACTTGCGAACAAGTTACTATTGTACTGCTAAGGGGTTTAATGAAATCTGTACCAACGATAAAGCAACAGAGGAAGGTCTGTAGTCAGCTCTTGTATGTTCAGGCGATGCTCATTATTTTTTGGATTAATCATTTTTTTTAAAAAAAAAAAACAATACAAGGAAAATATTTTCTGAGGCAATTTTGTTCTGAATCATTTGGCATTCTTACTATCATACTTTATAATCGTTAAAGATATCTTTATTTTGGAACTGGTATTGCTGACTATGAAACATACTCTGGGAACACTAGCACTGTCGCAGTCTTTCTAGGATATTCTTTTTTTTTTTGCGGGGGTGTAATTACATTGCAGTTTAAGCTGGAGAAGTCCAGTAACTACCCTATGACGATAATCTCTGCCCCCCCCTTTTTCTTCCTTTTCCCTCCCCCTTTCTACCACGATTTGTAGATGGTGGGTACGGGCGGCCCCAGTCGGTGGCCGTGGTGCTGTCTTGTCGTGGACCAGGATTTGGCTGTGCGAGTGACCGATACTACAGCGGATTACCTACGCGAGGTACACGATATACGGACGGTACGACTTATCGTGGTGGCTAGGGGTAATACGAAGTCCATACTACGGAGGTCACGTGTCACGGGGTTTGGCTATGGTTGGCGAATCCTACGATTTCCTATTCATATCGGTGGCAGCGGCTGGTGATATGGTACGAGAGGAGCTTCAAAGCACGAAGGATCATGCGTGGGCCAACGGAGACCCAGAGGAGGACTCCAGGCGGAAGGAGGGGGTTTCGAGGTGGTATGGCCCGGGATGGCCACGGGTGGCCGTGGAGGACCAAGGGGTGGCCGCGCGGGGTCGTCGTGCTAGAGGGCGTAGAGGCGGCAATCGGGCGTGGACCAAAAGCGAAGTTCAGAGGATCAGCAGATGGGGGAAACAAGAGACGTCAAACCCAGTCTCACGTGGGGATCCCAGCCCATTGCCCCACAAGCAAACCCCTTGATCAGGGATGCTGACTACAACAGCTCCATACACATGAACAGTTCCTCTGACAACTACGGCAGGCAGCAGTGGAAATAACTGGGCGTGGCCAGCCTCCTGTCCCTGGAACTAGACGGCTGGCCGCACGCCATCTCTCGCTCTTGTCTTTTCCGCTCGAGCTCCTTGCTTCACAGTACATGGTAAAAATAAATGCGCAAGAATGGGCTGTGGTATCAGGAACTTTATTTTACTCTTGGTATAACTCTTACATGCGACCATGAAGTTCCCTATAATGGAAGTGCGTTAAATATCTCTATGAACACCAGTGCTTTACATACCAAAGAGACTCTACATGACCAGACCAACTACTTTAGATGACCACACAATTTGATATTATTGATATAACCTTCTAAACATGAAATGTTATAATATATTTTTAAGGCGATCATTACAGCGTACAATATGTGCTGTATTAGCCATCTTAAATTTATATCTGCTAACGAAGACTTGCGTTTCAACATTTTTTACTTCACCTTTGTGTATTTCGTGAACACTTTGTCAGAATTGTGCCCATGTTTTTGAATCTAACAGTTGTACTAGATTTTGACCAACATCGCTTCAATGTTTATATGACTCCTTAGGGCTGGTAATTGAAACAGTATTTAAAAATTTACAGTCATTTGTTACACAAACAATTAGCATTCACTTTTTTTAGAGAGGTTAGGAAACAGTTTAATTTTTAAGAATAATTACCCCATATGATGTAAACAAAAAGTTATTTTAAACGAATATTCACATTATGTTACACATTGTAGTTTTTGCCTATATCTTCACAGAGTTGTTACAAATCAAGTAGAAATTGTGTTTTTTATGAATGGTGCTTCAGTGTCTAAGTCATAGACACATTGAGGTAAGTCATTTTGGGGTATAACTCATGTAAAAAAAATTGAATAATTGGAGAGCACAAGATGAATTGTACTTCACGAGGATTTTTAACCATATTGTACACATTCTTGTTTGTTGATCTAAATCCTCCGGTAATATCAAGCAAAGAGTTCCTCCCAAGAAACATGAATTTGGTGAAATTGTATGGCTGCGAGATATCCCAATTCATTTTGGTGAGAGTGTCCGAGTCGGCCATGACAAAATTACCATTTCCTAATGTTTTGATAATTCATTAAATGTTAACTACATGTACAAAAACTGAAGAGAAAATGCCTTTGCTATCTCCTGTATATTGCACTGAATTTTTTCCATCCATTTTACTAATAACTTAAATATGTCGGAAGTTTTCAATGTTGCAGTTTTTTGCAATGTCTGTATTACTATTCTGAGGTTCTCTTATTGAGAACCAGAATATTTATCGTGCATATCCTCTGACAATGAGAGAATATTGTTTTTAATGCTGAAGAGAAAATAACAGATATATCGAAGCTTCGCACCAAACATTCTTTTGAAAAGCTTGTGACACTTCCATGTGCAAACAAAATAGTACATTTAGTCTAGAATTTTAAAACTGGAACATAATAATTTTCAGTAAGCGACAGTCATTGAACATATAACCTCATCTTTTTTAAATCCATTGACAATCTCACTGTGAGGGATGCGTGATTTCGAGTACGCTGAAAAAGAGGGAAGTAGTGTTAAGCTAACAAACTACTGATAAATCGAATTCTATGTTGAATGCGAAGTGGGCTGGCTTTTAGAAGAGGTTCATCATTTACAGTTTTGCATAGTTGCATGCATAATAGGCCAACATTCATTGTGGTGGTGTAGGTTGTAAAATTGAGGGTCCCTGCTTTTCCTGTAATACATTCATTACTAAATGCAATTAACATGTTTCTTCATCTTCTCGTTTTTCTGCCTTCCCTCCTTATTTCTCCCCCTCCATAAACTTTCCCAAAGATTGAGTTATGAAACAAAGAATTCCACCCCATATTCCTCAAACAGTTCCCGCAAAATTGGAAACTCTGACCTGTACAAACAAAGCAGAGACTGCGAATTGCTGTTTATTAATCGGTAATATATATCAGTTGATCTGTCAATTCTCTGTTCAGCCAACTGTTACTTGGGACAAAATTTCGTCCCAATGATCCAATATTGTCGCGCAGTCCGGATAGTATGCTGGCTGTTTATGATATCAAATTGCCTCTGTTTACTTCGCATTTGCGGAGAACTGCTTCACCTTTGAATACAAAGAATGGATTTTCTCTTGTAAGTCAGACCAAGTGCACAAGAATATCCCTGTTTCTACTGGCAGTTAATTACCAGAGTTAAATGCGAACAACCAATACAGGCATTGATAGCCCTTACTTTAAGGACCGATGTGGTTCTATAGACATGACCACAAAAAAGATTGGGGAGCCCGGATCATGGCCCCAACATTAAACAAGAACGAGTGACTTAGGCCCCTCTCTTTACAATGAAGTCTGGATAAACGTAAAGCTGCTTGCTATACTTATTCCTCTGAGGTAATCGCAGATCGACGGCAGGACTACTCACTTGCCCCTACAAGCTGGAAACTTGGCAACGCTGGTGGCTATATGGTTATATCCCTGTGGCTGACATATATATTATAGTCCAATAATTTGGGCCCAACCGGGGAACAAAAGCTCCGAGCAACGGAAAATTTGATCGTCAAGAGCCGAGATAAACAGTGCTGCCAAAGATTCTTCGGGCACGAGTTTTACGACTGCGTTTAACATTTTTGACGAATCCACCAAATTGCAAACTGCTTGTTCATCAAGATGAGGATTTTGAAGGATCAAGAAATAAGCCAAAGTGATTTCTAATTTCTGCAAGTACAACAATTGAATGCTTTTGGAAAACACTCACTCCTAAACTGCCTCTTGAAATAGCTTTCAACGATAAGTGAAACCAGTTAAGTTGCAGCTCAATTCATCATATGCTCCTCTATCGTCCAGCGGATACTGAATAGAGAAATTCAGTTGAATTTCTGTCGAGAAGTGCATACAGGTATTGAGAGCCAACTTTTTACTCTGGATACCGTTCTGAAAATTCTGAGACGTACTTCAATTTAATCTTTCTCAAACGTGGATACGCAAAGTTTTATCTTCAGGACTTCTGCCCGCCATACAGGCAGCATTAATCCTTTCGCCAACCTTATTGTGATGCTGTATTTTTAAAGCAGACCCATTATAGAGTAGAGTATTGGCCCTCATTACAAGACCTCACCCGATTAGCCGCCACGGTGGTTGTGGATAAGTATACGTTTTTTATGAACCCCAATTGCGAACCCGGAAATCGCCTATCTAAAAATATGAATTAAACTGCAATGGATTTCTTTTGTTTGCATTTCTTGTTTTAAACTAAAAATTTATAAATTTATTATATAAAGGCGAGTTTTGGATGGCGCCCCCATTCATCCTCTCGCGCGTCACAATTTCCTGAGAGTAAGTCCTAATCACTTCAGCGAACATTAAACCAAGAAATCTGCTTATTTCACTTTTTAATCTTTATACAATAAAAATTCACATGTGAAAAACACCTTTGCTTTTTGTTTTTTTTACTTGTCTTTTATGATTATTCGTCATAAACTATGATTGTAAAGATCACCTGCCAACAGTAAGATTATCTGATTTAGTAAGATTTTTCATCAGTCACAAGGTCCACAGAATAAGAAGATTTTCAGATACAAAATGAGGATTTTTTTGAAATAATGGACATAAGCTTTAACTGTCCTGATTTTGAATTTTGCTGAGACAGGAGTATTCTATCTTCAGTTCTACATGTGAGAATAAGATTTTGATCCTGTTCCAGCTAAGCTTTTTCATTTTCAACAAGTGTTGGTAGGTATGGTAGAAGTTAGTTTTACAAGCACTTTACAAAGCCAAGTAAATATTTGCTTTTTTCACATTTTGTTGTCCCACTAATCATGTCTTTGTACATACTTTAGGTTTTTGAAAGAAAAAGAAAACTTAGCTGTCCTTGTCAAACAAGAAGGATTCTTTTAACTTTTGATTTTTTAAAGAAGGATGCGTGTGTCTTCAGCATTCAAGTGATTTGAAATAAAGGCACCGTAAGATCAGATCTTTTATGAGGGTGATTAATATCT
>JZLH01S0203607.1:53964-75895 GCA_001188425.1 Eucidaris tribuloides
TTTTGTTGAGATACTCATTCTACGGCCACCTGGCAATTTATTTTCTGGCCATATTTTGGTCTTTTTGTGTACAAAAATAGCCCATTATAGGCCAATTTCAGGCCTGCAACTATAAAATTCTAACTGGCATCCTGATCCACATTTATCCGTATATCATTTTGTATAACTGGTATTTTCAAACTTTCAATAACTGATTATACTTGCTTATAAGGTAACATGTATGGGACAATCTGCCTCAAGTTTATTGTAGTGTTGTACTTTAAACTTTGTTTTCCATCTTCCATCTGCGGGGTATTATGATGTCATCATCTACCACACGGAGGACAAGAAACGAAACGTGGCTTGCCTTCTTGGAGTTTACGATTACACAATCGGCTGCTAGTGCAAGCGGAAATTGACATCTGGACGCTCACGAGTGTGGTGACAACCGTCAACTTCAATGTCGACTGGCGCCTTATTGAACCAGGACTCGGAAACCATGTCAAGGTAGGGTAGCCTTCAGTTCCCTCTTCCCGCCTTCTGTTGTCCTTTCACCTTCTTGGTGTTGCTGATATATTCTAGCTTTGTAAGTTTTCAATTTCAATTGTTATTCAACTATTAATAATTAAAAAAATTGAACATAAGCACATATTACAAAAAGAATGGGTAGGACCCTTATATAGCAGTATTTCTGCTTATATCAGGGCCACGTTATTCAACATTTATTTTATATGAGTTCCCAGCCAACCTAGAAATTTGGGGAAAATAGGAAAAATCAAAGGTAATTGAGAAAAGTCCATCAAGTGGGGGAAATCGATTTGAAATTTTGTGTTGTCTAGGCGCCAACTTCTCACCTTACCATGGTCATGAGGCAGAAACAAATAGGTGAAGCAGGAAATTTGTCAAAATAATCATCCAGGAAGTTTTAGCTTCCAGTGGGCGGAAAATATCAGGGATGTTGGAAGCCTGTCCTTGTCTATTCACATCCACAAAGCAGGAGTCAGTTGTATTGAAAGGGACATCAAGTACAAATTCCAGACTTATCTCATCAAGCTGAATAGATGTGTACAAACAGAGCTTCCCAGGATAGTATTCCTGATTTAGCGTTGAGCTTTCCTAAATTTGCTACTTCCACCAGTTGAAAATGACATACACACTTCTCTGATAAATACATATTTGGTAGTTATTGTAGTATCTAATATATAAGTATCTTTGTAATTAATATTTGTTGTTTTCACACTTTGCAATAAGAGAATTATATCATAGACATTTGAAAATATATATTGTATGAATACTTACATATGTCAGTGTAATGCAAGTAATATAAAATCAAACATTTTGCCATACCAGGTAAAAGTAAGTTGTACATCCAGCAACTTGCACTTAGAATCACAGAGGGCCAAAATCAAGGAGACTTCACTCAGTTCGCGTGAGGTGAGAAGAGGAACATGAAGGTACTGCTTTTCCCTTCAAAGAGAGAGACAGTTGTCAATGGTATGTGATAGTATTACAGTGAACAACGATAGATATAGAGTCGGAATATACAAAATCCTGTTATAACAAAGGATTTTGCAGGTCCCAACTCTTTATTTTCCTTGTTTTTGGACCGCTGATATAGTGAGGAACACCTGATATTAACAAAGTAATTTCAGTGTTAAAGAGTCCTCGTATAATTATGAGGCATTATAAAAGGGACATAATATCATGTCCATGTTAAAATGTAACTATATAGTTAGCAAGACTGCTAGATGAATGGCTCTCAATGGGGTATTTTATTGTGCCCCGAATAAAACTAAAAATCATATGTTCATGCTTGATTCTCTTAAGTACTAATGGAGACAAATCCTCCCAGGTGGGATATCCCACCAGCTGTGCTGATATTGCGTATATTTTCAACTCCATTTTGTTCGTGTGATGACCATCTTTCAAGTGTTCCAACTCATGACACACCTTTAAGCGCTCATATAACACGTGGAAGGACATGTTTAAAATTGTCGAACTTTTCTATCTGACATATTCTGACAGTGTTGGCATGACAAATTAAACCTTTAAAACATAAAACCGTTGACCAGTTATGCTGTCACTAGTCAATATGTGCAGATACAAATTGGCACTTTAATTCCTGTCAGGCGCATAGGAAATTCTGCAACACAGCAGTCTATAAATCTAAAACCCCCTTCAGACAGCCCAAATTCGCCGGCTCTGAGCCGGCTCTGCTACTCCTCCACTTTCTGTCTGAATGGTTTACGCCGGCGAAAAGAAGTATTAAGCACGCCCGCTCTGAGCCCGCTCTGAACCACCTCCGGAGGTGTTTTAGAGCCGGCGAAAAGGAGTAGCTGCTACGCTTCACCTCCTGTCTGAATGAGTTAAGCCGGCGCTGCTACTCATTGCGCAGTGATGCATGCAAAGTTCACCAACATCCGCGCCGAAAAACAAAAGACAATCGCGCGTACAAATGTACACTTCCTGTTCCGGTCTCACAAGATTAGTAGTCACTCCACCTTTTTGGTTGCTGTGTGAATGGTTTAAGACGGCGAAAAGGCGTAGCTGCTACGCGAATTCTGTGCTATCTGAAGGGGGTCATCGGAGGTTTTCAAGACCGCTCAGAGCTGCCGCAGCTATACCTTTTTCTGTCTGAATGTGGCTTATGGGGGAAAGCTGGAATGGTCTCAATGATTTTTACTTTTTTAAAGCACTTACTGATCTTTTTAAACTGCATTTTTTCAGGGCTTCATTTTTGGACCATGTCAGAGACACTGGTAGCATGGGGAATCATGCATCTCACATTTGTTAAACTGGAAACACTGTTATACAGTGCCTTTAAGTAATTTTCTTTTAAGGTGTATTTTGTATCTTTTTTGTGAAAATGAGGTTTTATGTAATTTTGTAGTTAAGATTTTGTTGTCTAAATCTCGCTCAAATCTCAAAATATGAGCTATTGTCACCAGAAAAATGTGACTGTCCCATTTGTCACTTTAACGCAACTATGTTTTTTTGGCTCTTAGCCCTGCCCCCTTGGCAAATATTTTGTGTTACCAGAGCAACCAGACATTTGACCGAGAAGGGACCTGATTTCAACCAATACTGGACGTTCTGCCAAGTACCCAACTTCCAGTCAAGAAATTTTGTTCAATTTAAAAAAGATGAGAAAAGGTTCTTCCCAGGAGGGGTAAAAATTTTAAATGTAAGTGATATTTGCACAGACTCGTACGGAGAAAATATTGCTCTCGCCATGCAAACTTGGAAAATCAGTGAACGCCATACATGGTGGAACCTCGATTGAAAGAAGTTGGATATAATAAAATCCTGTTATAACAAGGTGATTTTCCAGGTCCCAACTCTTAATATTTCTTTGTCTTTGTACCTTGATATAGTGAGAAACCTGATATAACAAGGTAATTGTCATGGTTTTTAGGTCCTCCTCATAACGAGGTTCCACTGTATAGCATATTGGAGTTCACCCTTACCACTATGTAGACTTGTGACTGGGGATTCCATTAAAAAAAATATTCATTTTCGAATTGTTACAGGCAATCGAGGAGATGAATGGAAAGGAATATGAAGGAAGTACCATCGAAGTTTCTCTTGCCAAACCACCCATGGAAAACAAGAAAAAGAAGGAACGTCTCATGAGGCAGCACAATTATCCACCAGGGTGAGAAAATCTGTCATTTTTTATTGTACTATAAAAGCAGATATTTTGCCACTGGCGGAGTTTGGTAAAATATAATGTACAGCAGAAGTAGGATAAGCAACCACACAGACACGACGCTACCTCACTAGATAGTCATGCATGCATACATTCCAAACACAAAACAACAAAAGGCAAAAACCAAATTATTAGCTTTGTAAGAATATTCGCATAGTTTCATTTTTGCGCAATTATCGGCACACATAAAATACGTGAAAATTTCCACACCCCAAATTCTGAGTTGATGGTTTTCTGTTTTTACGCCCTCGCATGGAAGGAGTTGGGGGGTATTGTGTTTTGGTGTTGTCAGCTTGTATCTGTGCCTCCACACTTGCGAACAAGATTACTATTGTACTGCTAAGGGGATTTTAATGAAATCTATACCAACGTTAAAGCAACAGAGAAGGGTCTGTAGTCAGTCTTATGTTAGGGATGTCATTATTTTTGGTTAATCATTTAAAAAAAAACACAATACAAGGAAATATTTTTGAGCAATTTTGTTCTGATCATTTGCATTCTTCTGATCATACTTTAAAATGTTAAAGATATCTTTTATGAACTGGTGATGCTCACCTATGAAACATACTCTGGAACTAGCACTGTGCAGTCTTCTAGGATATTCTTTTTTTTTGGGGGGGGTGTAATTACATTGCAGTTTAAGCTGGAGCAAGTCCATGTAACTGCCCTTGACATAATCTCTCGTTTTCTCCACAGATTTGGATATGATGGTGGGTACGGTGGCGGCCCCAGTCGTGGCCGTGGTATGTCTCATGGTGGACCAGGATTTGGTGGCGGTGACCGATACAACAGGGATTACTATGGAGGGTACGACGATTACTACGGAGGGTACGACTATGGTGGTGGCTATGGGGAATACGATCCATACTACGGAGGTCACGGTGGTCACGGTGGTGGCTATGGTGGCGAATCCTACGATTCCTATTCATATGGTGGCAGCGGCGGTGGATATGGTGGACGAGGAGGAGCTTCAAAGGGAAGAATCATGCGTGGGGGCCCAAGGGGAGGACCCAGAGGAGGACCCAGGGGAGGAGGGGGGTTTCGAGGTGGTATGGCCCGGGGAGGGCCCAGGGGTGGCCGTGGAGGACCAAGGGGTGGCCGCGGGGGTCGTGGTGCTAGAGGGGGTAGAGGGGGCAATGTGGGTGGCAAAAGGAAGTTAGAGGGACAGCAGATGGGGGAAACCAAGAGACGCAACACCCAGTCTCAGTGGGGATCCCAGCCCATTGCACAGCAACCCCTTGATCAGGGCTATGGCTATGACTACAACAGCTCATACAATGAACAGTGGTCCTCTGACAACTACGGAGGCAGCCAGTGGAAATAGACTGGGTGGCCAGCCTTGTCCCCTGGACTAGACGGCGGGCGACGCCATCTTCGCTCTGTCTTCGCTCGGCTCCTTGCTTCCACAGTACAGGTAAAATAAATGGCAGAATGGGCTGGGTATCAGGAACTTTATTTTATCTCTTGCGTCATACTCTTACATGCAGACCATGAAGTTACCTCTAAATGGAAGTTGTTAAATATCCTCATGAACACAGTGCTTTACATACAAAGAGAACTCTAAGTGACAGAAACTATTTAAGTGACAACACAATCCTTGGATTATTATTGATATACCTTCTAAACATGGAAATGTTATATGATAGTTTAGAGGACTCATTACCAGGTTACATATGTGCTGTATTAGCATCTTAAAATTTATATTGTAAAAGAAAGACTTTGGTTTCAACATTTTTTATTCACCTTTGTGTATTTGTGAAACTTTGTCAAATTGTGCCCATGTTTTTGTAAATACTATACAGTTGTACTAGATTTTGCAACATCCGTTCAAATGTTGATATGCACTCCATTTTAGGGGCTGTAATTTGAAAAGTATTTAAAATATACAGTATTTTGTTTACCACAAACAATTACGCATTCACTTTTTTTTAGAGAGGTTAGGAAACAGTTTAATTTTTAATAATATTACCCCATATGATGTAAAAAAAAAGTATTTTAACGAATATGTTTCAATTATGTTACACATTGTAGGTTTTTGCCTTATCTTCACAGGTTTGTACAAATCAAGTAGAAATTGTGTTTTTTATGAATGGTGTTCAGTGTTAGTCATAAGAAATTTGGGTAAAAGTAATTTTGGTATATATCATGTAAAAAAAAATTGAAAATTGGGGAGCACAAGATGATTGTACTCACAAGGAGTTTTTAACATAATTGTACACATTCTTGTTTTGTTGATTAGAATTCCTGGTAATATCAAAAGAATAGAGTTTCCTCCCAAAACATGAATTTGTGAAATTGTATGTGTAGATATCCCATCATTTGGTGAGAGTGTCGTAGTCGGCATGACAAAATTACCATTTGTTTTTGATATTCATTAAATGTTAACTATGTACAAAACTGAAGAGAAAAATGCCTTTGATTCCTTGTATATTGCCTGAATTTTTTTCCTCCATTTTCTAATTAACATATATGTGGAAGTTTTACAATGTTGCATGTTTGTTTGCATGTCTGTATTATATTTGGGGTCTCTTATTGAGAATATTTATCTTGATATCTCTTGAATGAGAGAATATTGTTTTTAATTGTGAAGAGAAAACATAACAGATATATCGAAGTTGCACAAAATTCTTTTGAAAGCTGTGACACTTCCATTCAAACAAAAATATGTACATTTCATTAGATATTTTAAACACTGGAACATAATATTTTCAGGTAAGACACAGTCATGAAATAAACCTCAATTTTTTTAAATCCATTGAAAATTACACTGTAGGAGGGATGTGGTGTATTTCAGTAATGCTTGAAAAAGAGGGAAGTATGTTAAAGCTAACAAACTACTGATAAATCGAATTATGTTGAATGCCGAAGTGGGCTGGCTTTTAGAAGAGGTTCATCATTACAGTTTGCAGTTGCATGCAATAGGCCAACATTCATGTGGTGGTGTAGGTGTAAAATCTGAGGGTCCCTGCTTTTCCTGTAATACATCATTACTAAATGATTAACATGTTTCTTCTCTTCTCTTTTTCTCCTTCCTCTTCATTTCTTCCCATAAATTTCCCAAATTAGTGATGAAACAAAGAATTCCCACCCCAAATTCCTCAAACAGTTCCCCAAAATGGAACTTTGATGTACAAAAAGCAGATGGAATTTGTTTATTAATCAGTATATATATCAGTTGATTTCAATTTCTCTTTCAGCAAGTTACTTGGGACAAAATTCGTCCCATGATCAAATATTCGCACAGTCCGATAGTATCTGGCTGTTTTGGATATCAAATTGCTCTTTTACCTTCAGCATTTTGGAGAATGTTCACCTTTGAAACAAAGAATGGATTTCTTTGTAATCAACCAAGTGCACAAGAATATCCCTGTTTCTCTGGAGTTAATTACCAAGTAAATGGAACAAGCAATACAGGCATTGAGCCTCTATTTAAGACCGATGGTTCTATAGACATGAACAAAAAAAGATTGGGGGAGCCCGACATGGCCCCAAATAAACAGAGAGTGAACTTGGCCCCTCTCGTTACATGAAGTTGGATAAACGTAAAGCTCCTTGCTATACTATTCCCCTGAGGTAATCCAGATCGACGGGCAGGACTTACTACTTGCTACAAGCCTGGAACTGAGCAACGCTGGTGGCTATATGGACCTCTGCTGCATTCCATGTATGCTTTAATCATGCCCAAATCAAGTCAATAATTTTGCCGATACCCATTGGTGGTTAACAAAAGTCCGAGCAAGGAAATTTGATCCGAAGAGCGAGATAAACAGTGTGGAGAAAGATTGGGCACAGTTTTTACGATGGCTTTAACATTTTTACGAATCCACCAAATTGCAAAACTGCATTTTCATCAAGATGAGATTTTGAGGATCAAGAAATAAGCCAAAGTGATAAAAATAATTTTGCAAGTACCAAATTGATGCTTTTGGAAAACACATCATCCTAACTTGCCTCTTGAATACTTTCAAGATAAAGTGAAACCAGTTAAAGTGCATTCAATTCATCAATGCTCCTGATCGTCCAGCGGAATACTGAATAGAGAAATTCAGTTTGAATTTTGTCGAGAAGTGATACAGACTAGAGAGCCAACTTTTTACTCTGGATACCTTCTGAAAATCTGAGCCGTACTTCAATTTAATCTTTTCAAACGTGGATTACGCAAAGTTTTATCCTTCAGACTTCGCGCCATACAGGCATGCATAATGCCTTTGCCACCTGTATTTGTGATGCTTGTATTTTTTAAAAGAGACCATTTATAGGAGAGTATTGGCCTCATTACAAGCTCACCCGTTAGCCCCAGGTGGTTGTGGATAAGTATACGTTTTGAAAATTGCGAAATCGCTATCTAAAATATGAATTAAATCAATGGGGAATTTACTTTTGTTTCATTTATTGTTTTAAACTAAAAATTTATAAATTTATTAAATAAAGGAGTTTGGATGGGCGGTCAAATTTCCTGAGATAGTCCTATACTTCAGGAAATTAAACAAGAAATGCAGTTTTTCACTTTTAATCTTTAACAAAACAAATTTCACAGTGAAAAACACTTTGCGTTTTTTTTTTACTTGTTTATGATTATCGTCATAAACTATGATTGTAAAGCATACCTGCCAACCAGTAAGATTTTATCTGATTTAGTAAGATTTTTCATCATCCAAGTCCACAGAATAAGATTTTCAGATACAAAATAGGATTTTTTGAAAAATGGACAGTACAGCTTTACTGTCTGATTTTTAGAATTTTGCGAGACAGGAAGATATTTATCTTCAGTTTACATTGAGAAATAAGATTTTTGATCTGTGTCAGTAAGCTTTTTCATTTCAAAAGGTTGGTAGGTATGGTGAAGTAGCTTTTACAAGCAACTTTTACAAAGCCAAATTAAAATATTGCTTTTTCACATTTTGTCCCATAATCATGTCTTGTACATATTTCAGATTTGAAAGAAAAAAATTTGCTGTCCTTACTAACAGAAGGATTCTTAAACTTTGATTTAAAAGAAGGATGCAGTGTCCAGCATTCAAAGTTCATTTGAAATAAAGGCACCATAAGATCATCTTATGGGAGAGCTGATTAATATCTTGAAGTGGAAAGTAAAGTATTGGAATGGGATCATGATGATACGTGTATAGGACTGTGTAAAAAAAAAAAATGAGAATTTTTTTTTTTACGAAGTTTGTATATACACTTGCCTTTATGCCTAATCAGACTTTTTTTTGGGGGGGGGGGGGGAGTCGTGAAAGCCCAAGAATAGTTTCGAGCGTACTTTGGTTGCTCAGTCAAATTTTTCGTCAATTTTTCACAAAGTGTGGTCAAACCAGACATCAAACCTGTTAAAAACTTTAAGACAGATTTTAACTTAGAATGTTTTAATCTGTTGGAGACTAAGAACAAAACATATTGGGCTGGGGTCTATTGAAAATGCATGTTACATTTAAAGTGAAATCAAATGATCTCTAATGGGTTGAAACAGAAGGAAATGAAGGGGTACGTATTTGGAACTTCGACTTTTTTAAAAAAATTTTTTACTTTATTTAATTTCGACAAGGTTTAAATGACTAGTCTGGGTTTGCTGAATTGAGGACATGGCATCTGCCACAATCGCCAAACATACATGTAGAAGCATCTACACAATGGGAAAGTGTAGGCCTATATTCCTCAATATTTTTAGAAATACCTCATTTTAGGAATTAAGAGTTTTACAATAACTTGCCCAAAATTTTGATAGTTTTCTGCCCACGTTTTAAATAAGCAGCAAAGTTATCCTAAATTTTGACTAGGGAAATTGGGTGAGCTCTTGTACAAAAGTTAAAAATGTTGAGGGGGAAAAAGGATAAGTTTGATTACTTTCAGAACACCATAATTTTCATATCCACTGTTTTCAAACCTATGAACAGATGGTATTCTGAAAAGTCACTTTAGTACAGAAGAGAGTAGTTGAAAACAACAGAACACTCTAGTTTTTAACAAATCCTTTACATAAATCCTCATGCTGACAAAGTACTAACACAGAAGTCTATATGTGGAACAGTGTTAATTGTTGGAACATTTTTCCTGTTTAAACTGCCCATCATAAAACTTATCACATTTTAAATGAATTAGTCCCACATTATAGTGCAAAACTGCAAATGTAATGATACCTTCACCTGGAAACCAATGAAATGTGGAATTCTAATCAAAGATTTTCCATCATGAACCGGTGCCCCAGTTTATCTTTAATCATGTAACTATCAAAATTCAGTACAGGTAAATTTCCTGGTCCTAAAAAGTTATGAGAGTCTACTGTAATGTGGGTGGACTGTTGACAATACTTATGGGGGGACTCGTAGTCCAGTTGATCCAAACCTGTCTTGGCTATCTATATGTACCCCCAATTTGTATTTCTTTGAACTGCTTCAGTACTTATTTTGTTACCAAATTTATCAAAATCACATGCTTGGTGAAGTGTCATATTACAGTCCAGAAATGTCGCAAACAATGCACTCAACAAATGACAGAGACCTGGTCATATAATCAACATTTCTTCAATGACTGCCCACTGGGTGTACAGTGCACTCCTGTTATAACTAACACTGTTATAATGAAATTCCTGATACAACAAAGTCAAAATTCAGGTCCCAAGTTTATTATCTTTTTTTTTACTGTTTGGTTATAACAAAAATTTCAATACAATGAATGAAAACTGCCTGCCGGTCCCGAGGACTTTGTTATAACCAGAGTTGCCTGTACATGTACAATATTTACTCGTTTTAAGATTTTAGACAAAAGAAATGACACTTTACCTGGCTGTCTGCATGCAAACTGGTTGAGATTGTGTGTGTGTGTGTATACATGAGTTTGTGAGCGAGTGTGTGTGTGTGTGTGTCTGTCTGTCTGTCTGTCTGTCTGTCTGTCTGTCTGTCTGTCTGTCTGTCTGTGTGTGTATGTGTGTGTGTGTGTGTGTGTGTCTGTGTCTGTGTCTGTGTCTGTGTGTGTGTCTCTGTCTGTGTCTGTGTCTGTGTGTGTGTGTGTGTGTCTGTCTGTCTGTGTGTGTGTCTGTGTCTGTGTGTGTGTCTCTGTCTGTGTCTGTGTCTGTGTGTGTGTGTGTGTGTCTGTCTGTCTCTGTGTGTGTGTCTGTATTTAGGGACGTGTGGAGTGTATGTGTTACAAACCGGCATATGTGGACAATCACAAATCTCCCCAGTTCAAGTGTATACGGATTTCTTATAAATGAAAGTCGGTAGAAACTAGCCATACTGGAAATATATCATAATTATGTTTTTTTCCAGGTTAAAAATTATCAAATTCTTGGAAAATAAGAATCATAGAGCTATAAACTGAAATCTTAGTTACATTCCTAAAAATCAACCTCCCCGATTGACGGAGAATACCTGTACAAGTATGTGTGTGTGTGCATATATGTGTGTGTGGATATTTTTTTGGGGGGGGGGGGCGGGGCATTGTGGGTGGGTGGGTGGGTTTGGCGCTTAGGTGGAAGAGTAGTTTGTATTGTGTGTGTGTCTCTGCATGTTCGTGTGCGTGTGTGCATGCCTATTAGTGTGTTTTCATGTACATGTCATCAGTGCGAGTCCATGTGTTGTTGGGGTGGTTTATCCTTCGTTCCCCCCCCCCCCCAAAAAAAAGCAATTCAGATGAGGTATGCTTCTGCACCCCCGTCCAATTCCAAAATTGAAATGCATCCTTCATGTATGTATGCAATCTGATTTAAAGTTTATAGTTGCCAATAATTTTACGGCTAAATTTGCGGCCTAATCGGCTGCCAAAAAAGGGGGTGCAGGAAAATTTACGGCCAAATTCGTAGCTGAGAAGTCGCTTTTAAAATTGTAGGGGGGCAAAATTTGCGAAAAACGCAAAAATCCCTGTATTTTTCATTACCTTGGAAAAGAAATGTGGCTGCCACCCGCTGTGGTGCCACCCCTGTATTGGGAAGTGCAAACAAAACTACATGTTGGGAACAAAAAAGCTTTGATCGAGGAAAAATATGGTTTTTTTTTTTGGGGGGGGGGGGGAGCAAAAACAACTGAACAGTACAGATATTTCACAAGGCAATATGTAACTATGGTGAAGTACAAAAATTAACATGTACACCCCTGTATTTCATAATTCATAATTTGAGAACTGAGGCCAAATAAATCTTGCCACTGCTTCCCCCCCCCCCCCTTAAGAAACTTTGACACCTTAAAGGTATTGGCCAACATTTACTACAGTTAAAAAAATCTGAGCCGCATGATTGCCCATGTTACCAGTGTCTTTGATGAGGTCTAAAAATGAAGCCCTGAAAAAATTGTATTTCAAAATGATTATTTAGTGCTTTAAAAAGTGAAAATCGCAAGTTGACCAGATTCACTTGCCCATTTCCTGCGCCATAGACTTACTGTGTGTACACCTAGGTTAATAAAATTGGGGGGGGGGGGGGGGGGGGGGGGTCGGGTCGGGTCGAGTTTTATTGTTTATTCATTATCAAGCTTTCCATTGGCAGTGTAACTTTCCTAACTTTTGTATTCTAGGGTGTTTATTTGTCCATTTGAACACTACTTTGTAGCTCAGATATTAAATTTGGCAATTTTTTTTATGGAAGCTCCACAATGTTAGCCTATCGCTTTAAAATACATGTACATGTATATAAAAAGGGATAGGGTGGAGATGTAAATGTACACTGTACTATATTTGACATTGAGGTTTTTGGGGACATGTTTGAGCAAGTGTGTGCTGTGTGTTGTGGGGCGCGGAGGAACGGTGGCGGTCAGTTCCTTGTGACGCCCCCCCCCCCCCCCCCCACCCTTAAAAGATTTAATTCACCCTTGTTATTGACCTATTGGCACACTACGTTTTTAAAGGGGGGGTGCTGTGTGTGATTTGTGTTGGAGCAAAATTTCATTTAACAGTGGGTGCGAGCATGGTTCAGTTCCCCCCCCAAAAAAAAAAGATCTGCAAACAATTTGCATGATCTTGCAAAAGACTCTTTGCAGACTCGAGCTTCACATAACTCGCAAGCGAAATTTGTCCAAATTGGGAAATACATGTATGTTGTAAATTCACAATTTTTTTCTTTTATCAAGCATGATCTACATCCCATAGTCAAATGCTATTAACATCTTAGTGATGTTCAAGAAGTACGAGTTCCAAGGGGTTAATTAAGCCTAGATCAGTAATGCTCCATTAACCAATTTTGATGTGAATTGATATAACTTGTGAAATTAACTCTTTTTTTTGGGGGGGGGGGTGGGAGGGAGGATGTCGCATTGAGACCTGAACTGCATTTGCATGTCACAAAAATGGAAAAGGGTACTATACAGCATTGGGTGTGCAACCCGGGTTACACATTTATTGATTAAAACAAATTATCAAAAAGGATCAGGAAATTTATTTCAATTGCATCATATAACTATATTTCTATTTTTTTTAAATGTGAGCTACATGATTACCCATGTTCCTAGTGTCTTTTATAAGGTGTAAAAATGAAGCCCTGCAAAAATTGCAGTTCAAACTGATCATTGAGTGCTTTAAAAAAGTAAAAATTATGAACCATTCCAGATTTCCCCCAGACGGCCGAGAATAATTCATGTGCTAATTTTTTCTCAACATATTTTACAAGTGACGGCATAACTATGTTCTTGGGTGTTCACTGTCTATGTTGAATCACAGTCGAATATGTCGGATAGCAAATTAAAAAAAAAAAAAGTTTGACAATTTTTTAAATGGGTCTTAGTGTTACATAATGTCTTTCAAAAAAGTTCAGATGCTGATACAATTACAATCCTGGATGTATTCCTCAAATAGGTCTGGGAGATGGGATGTAAAATACCATACAAATACATGTACATGTATAAAACCGTTGACGGTATAACAAATTTGATAATTATGATGTATGGGTTTCTCCATTCAAATGATGCAAATGCTATACAGGTCCACGAGACATGACCCTCTTCAAACTTTAGGGAATGCTAACATAATACATATCTAGAAAAAATTTTGAATTTAAAAAGAAAAATCACCTTTTTTTGGGGGGGGGGCAGGAGTGATATATCAATACCACAAACCTTTCGATTTGGCAATACATGTACATGTATTCCACTAGAGTAACACATCACTCTTGCATGTGTGAATTGAGGCCAAATTTTGCCACCCCAGCCCCCGAAACTGTCGACACCATTAATAAAAAAATATCCACAGGGTACATGAATAGGGTGGGGAATGGAAAACTCGCTTGAAAAGGGGGGGGGGAGGATAAAGATGAATTACACAATCACTTATGCACCTCGACAAAAATGTGGATTCAACAAATTATACATTTTATTACACAAGTCGAGGAGGGTGACCAACACCTGAATTTAAAGCAGACCATTAAAACTACAATGACAAATGATTACTTATAAAATTCTCCTCCATTAACATGGAACTACAGCAGTTTGACTGCAGGCAATTATATACCTCCGCCCTCCCTTGCTAAATCCCTACCCAGAAATTAAACACCATAAACCAAACTCCTTGTAGCCCAAGTGCAGTTCTGGTCATTTGGACAACTTTTTCACCAATTTTTCACAAAGTATCCTATTGTTGGCCTAGATAATTTCTGAAAAATGGAAGAATTTCAGAGAGTAATTTTCAGGGCATCGACAGATCATAAGGGTTTATCTAAAAGAACAAATTGCAAAGAATTTCATTTTTTACCATTTACCAAAAATACACTTGGGCTTTCAATTTACATGTAGATCTTCATACCCCACATAACTTTCCCAAACCCCTCTTCATTAACCCTTTGCACGCAAATGTTGTAATTTTGCACATTCATACAATTAAATTCAACAACCATAATTAGTTTTCTCCATTACATTTGAACTAGAAAAACTAACAAAATGGCCATAATGCTTAAGCAACATCTACAGAATAATTACCAGCATCAATGGTGCAATAAGGAAAACAAGATTTAAAGAAAATATCAAAATGACAATCGTCATTATTATCTCCTCTGACTCCTCAAAATTAATTCAGTGTGTAAAGAGTTAAATTCATACAAAGTTTTCTCCTGCCAATAGACCAGTTTACTAATGTATTCAAATTCACGGATTTTTCTTCTTTGGGGGCCTCGTAACGAGCTAACCCACAAACCTGTTTATAATGAATACTCATTAGTTGTTGCTATGTCGGGCAAGCCTTGAGCAAGCTCTCGGGTTGTTGGGGAAAGCCCTTATTTGAAAGGGTAAGCATAAAATTTGAATATATTAATAAACTGGTCTATTACTAAACTTCATATCGTACCACAATGTATGTACATAAATCATTGGACACCCCTGGCCGTACTTAAACGTGGGATATACCAACTAAAGTAAAATTGTCATTTGACCCCTTCCAGATTTTGCCCCCAAATCTGATCAGTGCATCTACACCTCACCTAGCGGTTCTTCAGATACATGTATTGGGATTACAGATCAGAATATACAGACAGATGATTTGAAAACATATTGCCTCTTTTGAGACAGAGGCATGAACATGGTGTAATATTGTTTTGGCTTTTTTTTTTTAGTGACAGCCAACATATTTAGAAGTTAAAGAATACTTGGCTTTACTTTTTACTTGTCACATACAGTGGACTCTCATCACAAAGACCACTGATAAAACAAATTCTTTATAACAAACATATTTTTCTGGTCCCAAGGAGTTCATTATAATGAGAGTTTATTGTATCTTACAGGCAAACCCCATTATACTGAGGTCATTGGGCTCACCAAATGTGCTGGTTATAACCAAATCTTGTTATAAACTGTCATTTTGTAACATTTCTCATTGTTGTGTCCCCTCCATGCCCGCATAATTTTGGTGAATACTATCCTCTATGAATCACTTTTTTCTTCAGTCTTGCACACTAAACTTACAATAGGCAGATAAAGTTCACTTCACAATTTGGAATCAAAAACAAATTTCCAATATCTGTGTATATAAATGCACAAAGGTGGCATACACATTGTATAGTTTGCATCAACACAAAGTCCTTGGATGAAATTAAATAAAAATAACAAAATCAACAAATATCCTCCCACATGATAATGCACGTCTGTTTCATTGTGAATTTGACTTCTATGTAATTTCCTGCACAGTTCACATATTTGTTCATGCATCCGTCTGAACAAAATCACTTAAGCACAATTTCCAAAATTTCAGGACATAACATTATCTGTTTTCGAGATCTTCTGTCGAATTGACTATTTCCTCTTCACTGACAATATATTTTTTAAAATCTCTGTCAGAAAATTGTTGGAAAAACATTTCCTTTTCTTTCTTTACCCTAATATAACACAACATAACCCAATATATCAACATAATTTTAATGGTCACCTGGTCCTAATTTTGACACGGTTCCACTATAGTTTTACTTTCTAATTTAATTCTAACATTTCCGATTCAGAAACCAAGAGAACATGAAAATGTAAATGACAGTCATTTATCATGGAAACCAATAAGCCATTGTGTACACATGTAGAATGAATTTAAAACAATCTCTGCCCATGATAATAGGAACCCCCTAAGAAAGTTCTCCAATGCATCTACCTTCCAAGATTCTGCATATTTATAATCACCCAGTTCTACCCATTATTGTCCTCAGAATCTCCTCTTGTATTCTATACACACAAAAAAGACCAATAAAAAATGCATAACCTTGAAAGCTTGGTTGCCCAAAATGAGACATAATGTAATGCGTCTACATTTCTTAGTACATGTACCACTTTTGATTCTATGGTCTGCACATGGTCATGCTGGTAACAGGGTGAAAACAGTGCACTCTCGTTATAAAGAACACTGATATAACAAAATTTTGTTATTACACTGCACTCCCATTTATAAGAACACGGTTATTACAAAATTCCTCTTACGATGAAGTAAAAATTCAGGTACCAAAATTATCTGTGTATCTTTACATACTTTCAACTGTTTGGTTATAACAAAATTTTGACACAATGAAAGAAAACTGCTGGTCCCGAGGACTTGGTTATATCAGGAGTCACCTGTAAAAAGTAATTTTTCCAGTCCGGAGCAGTTTTTATAACGAGAGTCTCCTGTAGTGCTACACTATGGCGCAGTACATCTTTCTTTCAATTCACATATTTATTGGTCTTGCTGCGAGTTGAAAAATATTGGGCTTGATTTTGCTGTCTCGGCTTGACCATAGAAGTAGAAGAGAGATCTCTCTTCTACCTCCATGGCTTGACCAATTAATCTGTGTATGGGAGTCAATCCAATTTTATACCACACACTATCAGTAAATACACAAATGCTGAGTGTAAGAATGTACATGCATTTTGTGTACATGGATACATTAACCAATTTGACTCCTCACCATCAAACTGACCAAAATTGAGATTGATGTCTCATTTGGCTTGGTATTGGAGTGGTATGTTTTCATTTGGAATTTTGTCCTAATTCGGACAAAGAAAAATATAATATACCCTGGGGGTAATACTTGTTTTCCGAGGTGGATATGCTGTACAAAAACAACAACAACTAGGTGGCCTTACAAACATGGCCAGTCATGTTTACTGCACACATCATTTAATTATTGTGTCAAATCAGAACGAAAAATAGAAGAGTGGGGGCGGAGGTGTACTTTCCATGATCAATTTATGTGCATATATCATTTAGTCTCAAATAACAAGAATATGGGGGATTGTTGGCAATTTTAACTGCATTTATTGCCAAGGGTAAAGAACAAGGCTACAACAATTGGAAATACTGTTGCAGCACCAGAAGCATGGTGTGTGATTTGAAAACCTACTTAGAAGCATGATATCCACCTCAGAAAATAAGTTCCCACCCCCCCCCCCCAAAAAAAAAAAACTCATCTTGATATACTCAGCCATTCTATGATTAATGGATGATCCAACCTGTATCATAAATTCATACGACATAAATGCACATATCCTAGTTGCAATATTGTGAACGAAACTCTGATCTTGATTAATGACCTTGGACTGACTAATGAGAATGATACAACACAAAGAAAACTTTGCAACATTGATTTTTTTTTTAATATATAATATACATACCTAGAAACCTAAAGCAGCTCAAACACAAATTTTACCCAGTACCAAAGATACAAGTGTCTTCAGTATCATTTCTTTTAAATTTTAACCTTCCAAGATATTCAAATTTCAACAATTAGAGGTAGGCTAATCTGGGGTTATCAATTCAACAGCAGCAGTAACAGTAACTCTGAAATCCCTTGTATGAAAAAAGGATGAACTGGTAAAAGTGGAAATGACAACTGGAGGAAAACATCTTTAGCTCTAACATGCCACAATATGCAGCGATATAACACATGAAATAGGTTTTGATCAGTGGTGGCACCATGATGTCCAATTTGTTTTTGGGGTGGGGGTGGGAGCTAGAGTGCATGCATGGGGCAACTAGATATTTCAGGGGCAGAAAATGAATGTCATACTGCTGATCTAAAGTTTCAAAGTATGACTTAACCATTAGTAAAGGAATTTTTCTTTGGCAGGCAAATGCCCCCATCTCCCCCTCCCACTCCCTCCATGGCTACCACCACTGTGTTTTAGGTGTTTCAAGTCTCCTGCTTCGTCTAATCCTGCTGGCTTTTCTTCATTGACATCAAGGCCCGTTCTCTCAACAGCCTCTCTTTCTCCTCGCCATCACTCTCGGAATCCTAGAATGAATTAAGAAAGGAAATTGGGGTATTATAAAGACTTGAAATATGATGAATTCATCAAACCGCTCTAAACTGACTGCTACTCGACACAAACTTAGGAATGTAAGCATGTTGACGATACACAGGAACCGAAGATTTATTTTCACTTGTAACTGTTCATGGATTATTAGTACACATACATGCAAACCCTGTTACAACAAACATGGATATAACGATGACCCGCTGAATGTCTGACATTTACTCTGGCGACAATTGATCTAACGATCATTTCATGCACTAACCCTAACCTCAACCCTAACCCTAGCCCTAACCCAAACACTAACCCTAACCATTTTCTGAACTGGAAACCCAATGACAACCCTAACCCTAACTCTTTGTCTTCCGAGATATTATCACCGGAGCAACTGTTGCCGGAGTAAATGTCTGATCACTGACCCCCTTTCTTCTAGGTTGACAAATGACTACAGTGCACTCCCGTTGTAACGAACACGGTTAATACGAAGTTCCTGTTACAACGAAGTAGAATTTCAGGACCCAAAATTATGATTGATATATATCTTTACATACTTTCACTGTTTGGTTATAACTTTGTTATAACGGGAGTTGCCAGTAGAATGACTTCTTTAGAAGGAGAGGGGCAGCTACATTTATACTTAAAAACTAGATACCACAGCATTTATCAAAGTTACCCAATCGGGCAGACATTTTTTTCATACAATGATAGAATAATGCATTCATTTTCCTCCTATAGCATATACACAACACCACTGTATTAACCCTTTACAAGTGAATGTTGCATCTGTGCACAATTGTACAATAATTAAGCATTTGTAATAATTATTTTTCTTGATCACCTTTGTGCAGGAGACACTAAAAATAGCTACTGTGCTTGAGTAACATCTATAGTAGAAAAATTACCATTTTCAGTACCACAAAAAGAAAGGCAAAATTCAAAGAAAATACGAAAAGAACAATATTGTCATTACTATCCACTCAGAATAAGTTCAGCATGTAAAGAGTTAAAGCATAATAGCTGGGAAAGAAAATGGAATGAGGATCTCCTACATTATTATTGTTAATGATTTGTCATCATTAAGAGATGACGGGAACTAGAGAAGTGAAATTACATCACTATTTACTCGTAGGCATCTAGCCCCATGTACTGATGTACTGATGTGCATGTCGATATGTGACCTCAACACTGGGTAAAAGTCACCCTACTCTTATTGAAGAAGTGCATTTTTTGTGTTTTTTTTAATGCTGAGGTGTTCTTGTCTCAACGCAGGACCTCTGGCTTTATGTCCTATCTGAGGTATGGGGTAATGGGGATGAAGTGCCTTTATAAACCAGGAGCAACCGTCTTATCCACTCAAGCCATGACGTTCTTAATGTTCTTAAATATGGATTATTTAGTTATTGTAACTTTACAGATTGATCCTTGCCCTCACCGTTCACACAAAACATAATAAAAAAAGAAATAACAAATCTGACTGAATTCTCAGTCCATCCATTAGTAGATGAGGGTTATTTTCCCTTAAAGCCACAGGCTAACAATGATCACAGTTAAAACAAAAAAAATATGAGGTACATAATTCTCCATGCTCATACGTGTAGTGTCTTTCAGAAGTTCTAAAAATGAAGCCCTGAAAAAAAAATTGTATTTCAAAATGATGATTTAGTGCTTTAGAAAAGTGAAAATCTACAAGCACTCAAGTTGACCAGATTCACCTGCCCATTTCCTGCCAGACTTACTGTGTGCAGATCTAGGCTATTTTATCCTCCAACAGAGTGGAAATTGTTTATTCATGCATATCTTGCCAGTGACAGTATAACTTTTCAAACTTTTGTACTCTAGGGTGTTTATTTATCCACTTAAACACTACTGTGTAGCTCAGATATCAAAGTTTGACCATTTTTTAATTTGAAGCTCCACAATGTTAGCATTAATTTAATATATGTATGTCAATGACACAGTTCTGAAAATTAATGGATTGGCATGCAAGGTGGACTTTCATGAAGTATATGCACATTTTTTTTCTATCCTAGAAGGCACATTTTGTTGCTCCTATACTGCCCCCTTCCCTAGTGCCCCTTCCCATCTACATTATTGAAAATCCATACCTGTGTATCTTCTTTCTTCTGCTTCTTATGTTTCTTGTGTTTTTTGTGTTTCTTATGCTTCTTGTGTTTCTTCTTTTCCTTCTTCTCCTTTTTCTTGACGGCCTTTTCTTCTTCAACATCTGATCCCTGGAGAAAAAAAATTGCAATCATGAATATTCAGTGGATTGACAGTTCAGCTGTGAAATTTTCATGGTCAAGGTGTTTCTGTGCTCAAATGTCAGAAATCACCGTTACAGGCTTATTATAATTGGAGCTTCATATGAGTTTAATCCTTATCATGGACCATTTGATCATGGTATATAAAGCCTGCTCTTTACTTGCTATTTCCCTTTACAACATGAAAGAAACATGTTTGCGAATTAGAGATATTTCTGTTTTTCTTTCATATAGTCAATTCATGAATCTTCATGACCACTTCAACCTTGGGTGGATTAAGAACAAGGGAACAAGAATGGGACTGACATGGGGGGGTGTAGTCAAATTTACCTTTGCAATTTGAGATTGACTATTTCATATCAAGAATTAGGAAGAGTAAACCAAAGATCAAAGAGATAAGACCATAAACACAGTAAGAAGTTGACCATAAATAACCATAGAAAATTTTAACAAATCATATGACATTCTGAGCACATGATCATCTTTGTATTTCGATGGTATTAGAGCTAAAATTTATGTGCTTCATTTAAGAGTCACTAGTGGTCTTTCCCATGTTAAGGAAAGGTATTCTTTTAATTACCTCTCATGATGATGCTCTGCCGATGTTCACTTCTTGCTTCGTATTCACTTTTGGGCTGAGCCTGATGCTGTCTCTCCAGTCTGTTCTCTTCAGCTTTCATTTTCTTCCATCATCATTATCATCTGCTTATTTCTCTTCAGTTTCCTGCCTCTATCTCCTTAATCTCTCTCAATTTTCCTAGAATCACATCACGCCTCGCGTGATTGGTCAACCGTGATCCTGCGACGATTACGAGATGGAGACGGGGGAAGGAGAGGATTCCGTCTGCCGACTTCTCTGGGTCTGACGTGTCGCTTTCTCTGGGTGACGCTGGTTCGGACCCATCCCTCGACGGTTCTCTCCTCCTCTTCTCTCTTCTTCCTAGGTAGCACTTGGGGATTCCCACTTGACTGTCCCTCACTCTCCTCCTGTCTTGCATCCTTACGTATTGCGGTATCCCTACATTTTAGAACTACTGTTTAGAATCATCCCTGTTGCTGTCGTGGGGTACTGCGGTCTTTTGCGACCTTTGGCACTATTCTCTGGGACTGCTCATCTGATCTGAGCTTTCATCACTGCTTGGCGAGATTGCGGCGAGGCTTTAGCCTTTTGGAGAGTGTGGGTCTCGTCTTCTATCTGAGTGATGACTATGATAGACTATCTTGATCGTGACGCGTGGCTGCGTCTACGTCTCATGAGGTGGCAGGACATAGAGGTCATCATCTTTGTGTGTGCCGGACATAAGATC
>JZLH01S0203610.1:0-13245 GCA_001188425.1 Eucidaris tribuloides
AAGCGAATCTTCTGGGGAATTTCACAGGGGAATATTTTCACAGGATTTACAAAATTAAATGGATTCTTAAGTACCGGTAAACTTAATTGAGTATACAACTTATTTTTGTAATCATTCCGGGGTGGGGTCTCGCCCCGCTAGTCATAAGCGACCGTATTCATAAAAAAAATTATTCATAAGGCGCTATTCATATAAGACCATAAGGGTCGCAGTTCATAAGGGGGTCATTATTCATAAGGACGCTATCATAAGTAGACATGAGGGTTCCGTATAGCATAATTAAGTATAAGGGTCACATATTCATAAGTTACCAAATCAGTCGGTCGTGTATTATAAGGGTCCTGATTCATAATACAAAAAGGGCTCTATACATAAGATCAATATTCATAAGGGTCGCTATTCATAATCGAACAAGGAGGTCGCTATTCATATAGAGAAGAGGGTCGCTATTTGATAAAGGTCAAATTCATAATAAAATCAAAATTCGTGGTGGTCGCTAGTCATAATCGAAGAAAAGGCGTCGCTATTATAATTCAAAGAAGGGTCGTTATTCATAATCGAACGAAGAGGTGGTCTCGCTATTCATATCATAAGGGTCGCATTCATATGTATAAAGCGTCGTTATTCAGTAGATCAAAAAGAGCGCTATATAATAAATAAGGAGGTTCGTATTCATAATCAAAGAAGAGGGTCCCTTATGTTATGGAAGGGTTGTTATTCATAACATGAAGAGGGGTCCGCTATTCATAATCGAGTAAAGGGTCGCGATTCATAATCAAAGAAGAGGGAACCGTAGTCATTAATCGCAAAGAAGAGGGGTCGCTATTCATAATCAAAGAAGAGGGCGTATATTCATAATCGAAAAGATGGGTCGCTATCATTAATCAAAGAGAGGGTTCGTTATTTCATATCTAAAGAAAGGAGTGTTCGTATTCATAATGTGTGATGGAATCTTTATTTATAATCATAAAAAGGGTTTCGCCTATTCATAATCGAAGTAAGAGGTAGGTCGCTATTCATAATGTATGGGGAAGGGTCCGTTATTCATAATCGATAGAGGGTCGCTTATTTCATAATGTTATGGAAGGAAGGGTCGTTTTTCATAATCATAAACGAGGGTCGCTATTCATAATCGAGTAAGGGGGTCGCTATTCATTAATCAAAGAGCAGGTTCGCTATTCATAATCAAAGAGACGCGTCGTTATTCATAATCGAAAAGAAGGTTCGCTATTTCATATCAAAGAAGAGGGGTCGCGCTATTCATAATCAAGAGAGGGCGGTTATTCATAACGAAAAAAGAGGGTATCGCTTATTCTCAAATCAAGAAGAGGTCGCTATTCATAATGTATGGGAAGGTCGTTATTCATAATCATAAAAGAGGGTCGGTAGTTCATAATCAAAGAATAGGATCGCTTAATTCATAATCAAAGAGAGGGTCGTTATTCAATAATTTCGAAAAGAGGTGTCGCTATTCATATCAAAGGAGGGGTCGGCTATATAATCATAAAAGAGGGGTCGCTAGTCATTAATTAAAGAAGAGGGTCGTCCTTTATTCATAATCGAAAAAGAGGGTTCGCGTATTCATAATTCAAAGAAGAGCGGGTCGCTATTCATAATCAAGAGAGGGTCGTTATTCATTAATCGAAAAAGAGGGTCGCTATTCATAATCAAAGAAGAGGGTCGCTATTTCATAATCAAAGAAAGGGAGGTCTGTTATTCATAATCGAAAAAGAGGTTCGCTATTCATAATTCAAAGAAGAGGTCGCTATTCATAATGTATGGGGAAGGGCCGTTTATTCATAATCAAGAGAGGGTCTGGTAGTCATAATCAAGAAGAGGGTCACTATTTCATAATCAAAGAAGAGGGTCCGTTATTCATAATCGAAAGAGGGTCGCTATTCATTTGACCTTCTTTGAGCTACATTCTCCGAAATCAAACTTTGAGCTGTTTTTTTTTTTTTTTTTTTTTTTGTTGTCTTCATACCAGGATTCTCATTAAAAAATTCCGCTGATATTAGTAACGTTATTGAACGAAATCGGACTCGGACCGTTGACAGCGCGTTAAGTAATATCCTTCCTCTTGACATCGTGGGGCGAGGGGATAATATAACCAATCTTCCCTTTCTCTAATTTTAGAAATAGGTTACATACACATGTTACTACACGTAGATGTTAAATGTCGGAAAAAAATCTGTAATTCACAAATTTGATGCGAGATAAATTGTCTAGTATTTAGGACCTGGCAAGGTAATTAATTTTAAGTCTTTCCATATCCAACACTCAAGCCACAATTATTCCATCTGCAGCATCGGAGAAACTGTCCATTCTGCTCCATTCTGCACCATGGAGAAGTATAATATAGCATATCAAACCAATAATCAGATGGCTGATTTTTATTGATTAATATTTTCCTTCAACAAATTTAATCCATCAACAAATTTTAATCATCAACAACATTATAAACCATGTGAAAATTCGCGATACATCCGGCGCGGTCGGCGTACTCCTTTTCACTTTATCTTAGGGCACGTTTCTCTAACAATAACAGTAATGAAAAACATAGCGGCGTAGGCTGGTTGGGCTCGGGGAGGTTGCACATCTTTTGGGGAGTTGAACTAAATTGACATGGTGGCGCGTGCACGATGTTACGGGAGGTGGAACTAAATTTGAGCTAAATTAAGGCGTTGGTAAAGCAGAAAAAAGTGGTGCAAATTTCGTTTTTCTTTCCAGGCGGCGGACTTCTATGCGCTTGCGCGGGGCCGTGCCACGATGCCACCAGTGCCCACCCCCGCTTACCCCTTGTAAACCACATAATATAATAGCTTTATTTACACAGTACCTGTCACATTAAAAAATAGCTTCTTAAAAGTGTAAAAACACTGATATGTTTCAGAACTGTCAACTATCGGTGTCACAAACTATGCGTACGAGTACTTTAATCACGTACATGTATTATGAAATTTGGCTTGCGTAGGATTTGAATAAGTAAACAAAAATTAATTTTATCCCTGGAATTCAAAGCCATAAATAACTACCCCCTACGGACATCCCCCCATTCCCCGCGCAACTTTTCCCTCATCCAAAAGGAGATTGCGAAGCAAAGAACTAATTGGGGAAAGAGAGGGCTTATATGGTATCAACAAATCCCTTTCCTCTCCCAGGAAAGGGGCTTTTTTTAAAGTGAATTAAATCTCTTTGTAGATTAGACATCGTCTTTTGATTATATAGGCACTCAGAGTAAATTTTTTGTATGGTGGGGAGTAAGTGGGATTCTGGTTTCACCCATTTCTCTTTTTTATTATAACATTGAAATTGCGACCCCTCGTTCCATTATGAATGCCGACCCTTCTTGAGAAATGACGACCGTAATTATTTTCAAGTGTGTTTCCGATTCTCTTTTGTCGGCATTAATTAATAGAAACTATTTTCTTCGATCTATTGAAAAGCGACCCATTGTCCATTAATGACTTCCGACCCTATTTTTCAGTTATGAATAGCGACCCTCTTTTTATGATTATGAATAAGAACCCTCTTCTTTTGATTATGAATAGCAACCCTCTATTTCGTACTTATTGAATTAGCGAACCTTCATTATTTGATTATGAAATAACGACCCTTCCCATACTATTATGATAGACGAACCTCTTATATTGATTATGAATAGCGACCTCTATTTTTCATTATGAATAGCGACCCTCTTGTTCGATTATTATAGCGACCCTCTTTTATGAATTATGAATAACGATCTTTTCCCATACATTATTGAATAGCGACCTCTTCAATTAATTATGAATAGCCGAATACCTCTTATTTAATTTATGAATAGCGCGACCCTTCTTTTATGATTATGAATAACGACCCTTCCCATTACATTATGGAATAACGACCCTCTTCTTTTGATTTATGGAAATAGGACCCTTCTATCTATTGATTATGAATAGCGAACTTCTTCTTGATTTTGAATAGCGGACCCTTTCCCATCATTATGAATAGCGACCCTTATTTCTTTGATTATGAATAGCGAACCTCTTACTTGATTATGAATAGCGACCAACTCTTATTTTTCCATTATGAATAGCGACCTCTTTATAATTATGAATATAACGACCCTTCCCATACATTATGAATTAGCGACCCTTTTACTTTGATTATGAATTAGCGACGCCTCTTACTCGATTTATGAATAGCGACCCTCTTTTATGATTATAAATAACGACCCTTCCCATCATTTATGACTTAGCGACCCTCTTCTTTGACTTATGATGCCCCCGCGAAGCTCTTATTTGATTTAATGAATAGCGACCTCTCTTTATGATTATGAATTAATCGACCCTTCCCCCATACATTTATGAATAGCGACCCTCTTCTTTTGGATTATGAATAGCGACCCTCTTATTTGATTTATGGAATAGCGCCCTCATTTCGATTATGAATAGCGACCCTCATTTTTGTGATTATGAATAAACGACCTTTTCTTTGATTATGAATAGCGACCTCTTACTCGATTATGAGATAGCGACCCTCTTTTGTGATTTATGAATAGCGACCTTCCCATACATAATGGAATAGCGAACCTTATTTGATTATGATAGCGGACCCTCTTATTTCGATTTTGAATTAGCGACGCCTCTTTTATGATTATTGAATAACGACTTCTTTCCCATACATTAATGAATTAGTGAACTCTTGTTTGATTATTGCAATACCGACCCTCTTCTTTGATTTATGAATAGCGGACCCTCTTATTTCGATTATGAAATTAGCGACCCTCTTTTTTTTCGATTTATGACAGCGGCCCTCTTCTTTGATTATGAATTAGCGACCCTTTTCTTTCCATTATGACTAGCGACCCCTTCTTATTCGATTATGAATTAGCTAAACCTTTTATTTGATTATTGAATAGCGACCTCTTACTTTGATTACATGACTAGCGACCCTCTTTCTTTGATTATGAATAGCGACCCTTGTTCTTCCATTATACTAGCGACGCCTTCTTATTCGATTATGAATAGCGAACCTCCTTTATTATCCATTATGACTTAGCGACCCTCTTCTTCGATTATGAATAGCCGACCCTCTTCTTCTGATTATGAATAACGACCTCTTCTTCGATATGAATAGCGACCCCTTCTTCTTCGATTATGAATAACGACCCTTAGGGATATCGACCTTTGGGAATACCTGACCCTCTTCTCTATTATGAATAGCGACCTCTTTCTTTGATTATGAGTAGTGCACCCTTATGATTAACAACCCCAATTTGTCGTATTATGAATTAGCGACCTTAATGACTTACTATGTATAGTGACCCCTGATGATTTTATTGAATAGCGGTCCTTATAGTTTATGACCATTTCTTCGATTTATGAATAGTGACCTCTTTTTATATTATGGAGTGGCAATTCCCTATGAATTAATGGTCCTTATAAGTTTATGAATAATGACCCTATTTTTCCTTTATGAATAGGACCCTTCAGGTATAGGAAATTAACGTTTATTGAATAACGGCCCTTATGAAACGATTGGTCCTTTGATGAATAGCTGGTCCTTATGCACTAGCGACATTATCCCATTATTCCATGGTCTATCAGAGGGGCATTTTGTCTGGGACACGCTGTATTGAGCTACTCTTTGGCCAAAATAAAAATTGATCCGGTACACGTCAAATTTTTCTGCCAAATCATTTTTTGATAATTGTGCAACAAAGGGTTGTATGATTTTAACAGTTTTTTCAGCATATTTTTGTGATGTATACTTGATTCTGGGATTATATTGTGTCTCAAAGGTCTGCTTCTACGCTTGCCATTTCCCTGTATGTGTTACAAAATCCATCTAAGAAACACGGAAAAGATTACGACGTTTGGTAATTTCTTAAACTGTGCTTACCACTTATGGATAAGTCAATGTTCAGATAGGCCACAGCACGGATTCCTAATTTCTTCGAAAATTCCTGTACAATGTGAAATGAATACAACACCCTACATTACAGGGATTTGAAATAAATCATGATTGACTGTGGTTATGAGCAAATCGATATTTTGATTTTGATTTAAACCATAACGATTCTAAAAATGCTTACAAATTTATATCATTAAGATTTAAATTTGAATCTACAAATCGATTGGTCCCTTTCCATAGTCGTTCAGTATTTATTTTAAATCCTGTAATTTCGAGCGAATGGCATGACAAAATTACACGTGAACATCTGCTCTACCCGAGGGTAAGTAGGGTTTAATATTCTAAAAGGCGAAATATGTTTCCTATTAAAAGGAAATCAAAATAAAAGCACGTTACAAGTAATACAGAGACAAACAGTTGTTATCGCTAGTTAATTACCAGAAAAGTGAGGCAGAATACGCATGAATAAAAACAATACATGTTGATAGTGCGTGCCCCCATCCCAAGCACTTTCCCCGAACGAAATTACACAGAAGATTAACCGGTTTAAAGTTTAGATAATCAAAGAAGAAATCACATCACAAGCAGAAAAGAGATCCCAATTTCTTTTGCTAGCTAGAGGCGGAACCAGGGCTGCCACTCAAAATCTTAATTTTCCCCTACGCCGCATGCGTATTTCCCCTATACGGACACTTCCCCTACGCCGAATAAATCAACTTTTCCCTACGGAGCTATGTTTTCCCCTACAAAAATTCACTTTTCCCTACGAAGGAACGTTTTCCCCTACAAAATAACCTTAGTAAATGCAAGAGATTTATTTTAATTGAGAAAGTTGACATTGTGATCATTGTGATACTGCGGCATGCGCGCGTTATGGTTTTCGTAATTATACGATATAGTGACCAACTTGGACGATAAATTTACCAAAATAATGTCTAAAGACGAATATATATGGGAGTTCTTAGAAAATCTGTGAGGATTTAAGAATATTTTTTTGAAAATAGTTAAAATCCCCTACAAATCATTGCAAATTTCTTCTTTCCCCTACGGAAGGTCATTTTCTCCGTAGGGATTCCCTACTCCCTACACTCTTAAAAATGTATAGTCAAATATGACTGATATCTAGTCAAATCTGACTAGGCTAAAGGGTCAGCTGGGTGCAACTGATAATCAGTCATTTTGACTAGATTTCCATAGTTATTTTTATGTGACTAGATAACCAGTCAAAAAATCTTACTAGATTTCTACTCATTTTCACTACTTTTGAAAGTCAATTTTGACTATATATGTAGTTATCAAACTTTCACTGATATTTCAGTAATTTCATTATTGGGGGATGGAGGATTGGTAGACATTTTCAAGGGTAAGTTAAGACTGCAGTAGATCTATATTTATGAGGATATCTGATTCAAACATACGAAACTCGTATATATGAAAGTCGTAGAACGTAAGTCGTAACGTAACTTTTTGACCATTGATAAATACAGCGTTTCGGGAAATACAATTTACAAGCCCGCTCCTACAGACAGTAGACTACAACAGTGCCAGTGACAGATGTCACAGCCAATGCACAGCGGCTCACACTCACACTCATTGGGCTGCATCTTCAATGCGTTCACAAAGTTCACGTTGCGGACTTTCGTTCTACGACTTTTCCATATATACGAGATTTCGTATGTATTGAATCAGATATTACTCATAAATATAGACCTACTGCAGTCTTAACTTACCCTTGAAAAATGTCTTTACCAAATCCTCCATCCCTCATTCAGGAGTTTTGCGTCACAAATTCGTTCCTATGTCGGCCAGGTTGTACAGTCTAGTAGTTCTCTAGCCTCAGACTCGCCGTACAGTGCATGCAGCGCAGGTATACGGTATATATGCATTTGCAAAACGTACGCTAATTCATCGCAGTGCAGCGATCGAAGACTTGTACAATTTTGTTGTTTACCAAAGACGCTTTCACACGTCAAAGCGGAATGGGCCAATAAGGCGATCGCACTTGTTCCCTCAAGCGCATCAAGGGAAACCCGTTTCACGTAACTATTTCACTTAGTTATTCACAATGAACTGATTATATAGTACAAAGGGACCAATGCAACTGGAAAGTAACTGATTTTCAAGTTACTTTCACTTGACTGGGTAATATAGTCAATCATTTAACTAGATTGTTTCTAGAGTGTACGGTTGGCGAAAATGCCCTACGGTAAGGATTTTCCCCAGCCTTTGGCGGGACTCCTCTGCCTCGGGGGTGCGTGTCCCTGGACTGTGCAGTGTGCACCCCAGCCTACGCCAGTGTCGTAACCAAATCATATTTTCTCAAGTCATGTCAAGTCACAAGTCATTCTGTCTCTAGTCAAGTCAAGTCACAAGTCATCTGCCCACAAAGTCAAGTCAAGTCGCAAGTCATTTCGTCGCAAGTCAAGTCCAGTCAACAAGTCAACAACATAAAAAATTGTGTCCCAAAATAAACAACTCCGCACGGTCTTTGCTGCAGATGAGAAAACATGTATTCAGATTGCCGTTGAATAAAGGTACATCGAGAGGGTGCATATATACCAAGAATAAAGAGTTTTTAAAAAATTGTATAAACAAAAACAAAACAACTCACTTTTGATCATGCAAACATGTACATGTGCATTCATTCTTATTTTTAAAAAATATAGGTACTTGCATTGAAATTTTATCAGTGCTGTAAGCAAGTAATTTTTTCTCAAGTCAAGTCAAATCACAAGTCATTTGCCCACAAGTCAAGTCAAGTCAAGTCGCAAGTCAGAATAATTGGCGACTTGAGTCTGACTCGAGTCCAAGTCACCGACTCAAATCAACAACTCTGGCCTACGCCCTTGGGAACCTGCATGGTAAATAACCAGTTCGAAAAATAATGCCCTAGCTTTAGATGGCACCTCAAGTTAATCATGTCTTAAATACTCACTTCGACCCATTCCGTGGAGCCGATCAGCCCTTGTTCCTCTGCTCCCCAACTGCAGAACATGATGCTCCTACGAGGTCTCCAACCTGTGACGAGGTGACGATAAATGGGTGACTAGGTTTAATTGTCTTCCTGGCACCGAAACTAATGTTCGCAGTGGTATAAAAACTTTACTCCCACGAACAATACTAGTCACCTTGACAATTACAACAACCACTGCACCACTACTACTACTACTACTACTCCTACTCCTACTACTACCACTACTACTACTACTACTACCACTACTACTACCACTACTACTACTACTACTACTACTACTACTACTCCTACTACTACTACCACCACTACTACTACTACCACTACTACTACTACTGCCACTACTACTACTACTACTACTATTACTACGACTACCACAACTACTACTACCTCTACTACTACTACTACTACTACTACTACTACTACTACTATTACTATTACCACTACTACTACTGCTACTACTAGCACTGCTACTACTACCACTACTACTACTACTACTAATACTAATACTACTACTACTACTACTACGACTACTACAACTACTACTACTACTACCACTACCACTACTACTAGTAGTACTACTACCACCACTATTATTACTACTACTACTACTACTACCACCACCGCTTCTACTACACTACCACTACTACTACTACTGCCACTACTACTACTACCACTACTACTCCTACTACTACTGCTATTTTCACTGAATGTAATCCAAGAATAACCTCCACTTACCATTATCCACCATGACTCCCACAGCTCGACTAAGTTCCATCATGGAAGCGGTACCACTGGACGGATCGATGGCACCAAAAGCCCAGGCATCGCGGTGATTTCCGACAAGCACGTATCGATCTATAAGAGAGAGATAATTTCTTCCACCCATTTAACCGTTTAATTGTAATCTGAAAACTGAATTACGCATCTATTGGTAATTTTCGATTATGAATAACACCGCTTCTTTGATTAATGATACGACACTCACGTTTTTCGATTGTGAATTAACGACCTCTTCTTTGATTATGAAAATAGCGACCCTTTCTTTGATTGATGACTAGCGGACCCTTTTCTGTGAAATTATGAATAGCGACCCTCTTACTCGATTATGATAGCGCACTCCTTTTTTGATGATTATGAATTAGGACGACCCTTCGGCATACATTATGAATACGACCTACCTCATTCTTTGATTATGAAATAGCGACCCTCTTTCGGATTATGAATTACGCCCTCTTCTTTGATTATGACTAGCGACCCTTTTCTGTGAGTATGAATAGCGACGCCTATTACTGCGATTATGAATAGCGACCCTCTTTTATTATTATTGAATAACGACCGGCTTCCCATACATTATGAAAAGCGACCCTTTTCTTTGATTATGAATAGCGAACACCTCTTTTTCGATTACATGAATACGACCCTCCTCTTCTTGATTATGAATAGCGACCCTCTTCTTGATTATGACTAGCGACCCTTTTCTTTGATTATGAATAGCACTCTCTTACTCGATTAATGAATAGCGACCCCTCTTTATGATTATAAAATAACGACTTCCCATAACATTATGAATAATGACCCTCTTCCGATCTTTTTATGAATAGCGACCGCTCTTTATGATTAATGAATAACCGACCCTTCCCATACATTATGAATAGCAACTCTCTTACTCGATTAGAATAGCTCGACGCCTCCTTTTATGATTTATGAATAACGACCTTCCCCATCACATTATGAAATAGCAACCCTTTTCTTTGATTATGAATTATCCGACCCGCTCTACTTGATTATGATAGCGACCCTCTTCCTTTGATCATTGAATTACGACCCTTCCCATAACATTATGAAAATGACCGCTCTTCCTCCTTTTATGAATAGCGACCCTCTTTATGATTATGATAACGACCGCTTCCATAGCATTATGAATAAGCTGACCCTTTTCTTTGATTATGAATAGCGACCCTCTTAATTTGATTATGACTAGGCGAACCCTCATTCTTGATTATGAATAGCGACCCTTTTCTTCGCATTATGAATAGCGAACCTCTTCTTTGATTATGAATAGGCGACCACTCTTATTTGAGTATACTAGCGACACACTCTTCTTTGATTATGATAGCGACCATTTTCTTGCCGGCAATTATGAAACTAGCGACCGCTCCTTAAATTCCGATTAATGAAAGCGAACCTCTTATTTGAATTAATGAATAGCGACCCTCATTCCATTATGAAATAGCGAACGCCTCTTATTGATTATGTACTAGCGACGGCCTCTTCTTTGATTATGATAGCAACTCCTTTTTCTCCATTCATGAAATAGCGAACCGCTCATATTCGATTATGAATAGCGAATCTCATTATTTGATTTGATGACTAGCGACCCACTATTTGATTATGACTAGCGAACCCTCTTCTTTGATTATAATAAGCGACCCCCTTTCTTCCATTATGTACTGAGCGAATCTCTATTTGATTATGAACTAGCGACCCTTCTTATTTTTGATATGAAATAGCGACCCCCCTTTTATGTTATGAATAATCGACCCTTCCCATACATTAATGAATAGCGAACCCTCTTCTTTGATTATGAATAGCAACCCTCTTATTTGATATGTACTAGCTGACCCTCTTCTTTGATTATGAAGTATGCGACCCTTTTCTTCCCATTATGACAAGCGATCCCTCTTATTCGATTTATTGAATACGAACCTCTTATTTGATTATGAATAATGCGACCCTCTATTTGATTATGACTAGCGACCCCTCTTCCTTGATTACGAATAGCGACCTTTTCCCTTACATTATGACTACCGCATCCCTCTTATTCGATTATGAAGCAGACCCTCTATATTTGATTATGACTAGGCGACCCTCTTCTTTTGATTATGAATGCGACCCCTTTTCTTAGCACATTATGACTAGCGGACCCTCTTATTACGATATGAATAAGCGAACCTCTGTATTTGATTATGACCTAGCGACCCTCTTAATTGATTATGAGTAAGCGACCCTCTTCTTCGATAATGATATAGCGACCCTCTTCTTTGATTATAGAATAGCGACCCTCTTCTTGCGATTATGAATTACGACCACTCTTCTTTTGATTATGAATAGCGACCCCTCTTCTCCATTTATGACTAGCGACTCCCTGCTTCTTCGATTAATGAATAACGAACCTTATGGATATTGACCTTTGTGAACTGACCCCTATCTTCTATTATGAATAGCGACCCCTCTTCTTTGATTAGAGTAGTGACCCTTATGATTAACAACCCACCCCAATTTGGTATTAATGAATATGGCGACCCTTATGACTTTTATTGTATATGTGACCCTCTTCTTTGATTATGAATTACGACCCCGTTCCCATACATTTATGAATAGGACCGCTCTCCCTCTCTTGTTATGAAATAGCGACCGCCTTTTATGATTATGAATAAACGACCCCTTCCCCATACCATTATGAATACGAACCTTTCTTTGATTAAATGATACGACCCTACTTTTATGATTATGAATAACGACCCGTTCCCATACATTATGAAAGCGAACTCCTTCTTTAATTATGAATAGCGACCCTCTTATTTGATTATGCACTAGCGAACTCTTTCCTTTGATTATGTAATAGCCGACCCTTTTCTTACATTATGAACTAGCGACCCTCTTAATTCGAATTATGAAAAGCGAAACCTCTTTATTTGATTATGATACGAGCCTCTTATTCCATTTATGACTAGGCGACCCTCTTCTTCGATTATGAGTAGGGCGAACCCTCTTCTTCGGTTATGAATAGCGACGCCTCTTCTTCGACTTATGAATTAGCGACCCTCTCTTCGATTAATGAATTAGCGATTACCCATCTTCTTGATTATGAAAACGAACCCTCTTCTTCGCATTATGACTACGACCGCTTTCTTCGATAATAATAACGAACCTTATGGATATTGACCTTTGTGAATACTGACCCTCTTCTGCTATATGAATAGCGACCCCTCTCTTTGATCTATGAGTATTGACCCTTAGATTATACAACCCCAATTTGGTATTTATGAATAGCGACGGCCTTATGACTATTATGTATAAGTGACGCCTTATGACTTATTAATGAATAGTCGGTCCTTATAGTTATGACTCCTTTTTTCATTCGATTCATGAGATAGCGACCGCTCTTTTTTATATTATGGATGTGGCATCCCTATGAATAATGGTCCTTATAAGTTTAATGAATAAGACCCTATTTTTCTTATGAATAGCGACCCCTTTCACGTATAGGAAATTACAAGCGTTATGAATTAACGGCCCTATAATGAAAAATGGTCCTTAATGAATAGTGGTCTCTATATGACTACGACATTATCTCCCTTTTAATGCCTAAC
>JZLH01S0203618.1:0-15073 GCA_001188425.1 Eucidaris tribuloides
GTAACGTACATAACCAAATATGCAACCCTAAATGGCGTAGTACATGAAAAAAGCTACCCTAAGTGGCGTGAACAGGGAAATCCACCAATTCTGATACCCTAAGTGGCGTAAACATAGAAATCAACTAATTTGATACCCGAAGGGGCGTAAACAGTGAAATTAACTAACTCACCTAATACCTCCTTGCCCTAGCTGTACACGCACACATTTAATAGTAGGCACACATAAGAGAACTGAGCATAGTCTCTTCATGCACAGTAAGATTGCATAGCATAGGCTTACTCGGCAACCTGCAGGTGTGTGTGCACACAGGCAGTCTTTGGGGTCACTTTTGTAGCATTTTGACAGCACGTCTAAAATGAAGGACACAGCATAAGTCTCCGTTAAGGTATGCAGGTGTGTCTTTATTCAGCTCCTGTTCATAATCGGTTTACTATCAATCCTCTTTTTTAGGATCAATACGTAGCATCTTCAATGGAGTTCATTATTTGCAGTTAGAATCCAGAATAATATTTTCCATTTTTTAACCATATGTATTGTCAAACTACATGTATAGAGTCTTTAAATGTCCAAATTCAAGTTCCAAAAGTACTTTGATCAAAATTTACTTTTATTGTATCCATAATTCTTTTTAGTCCATATGGCTACTTTGACCTCTTTTATTTTACCGTTGTTCAAAATCTTATTAAATGTTTCCAAAGCCAGTTCCAATTTGCTTTATTTTTTTAACATCTTTAATAGAGGTTCTTCCACTGGCCATTTGATAATACTGTCTCCTTTGAGAAACCGGTGGAGATTGCTGCTTGTTCCCATCTCTCTCAGGAGTTGTCACATCATGCTCAAGTAGCGGAAAATCGGTAGGTTTGCATTTCACAATCTCCGTTGTCTAGACTTAGATGTTCACACTCAAAGTGCTGTGGACGAAAGCGCGTCAATTACGTGGAGTGTCCCTCTTGTAGTTGAAGCTAGGATCGAGGTGTTTTTCCTCTGCCAATGATTGTTGTACTGGTTGCATTAACTCTCAATGCCATAAATTACTTTCTCCCCTAGTTGAAGCACTGGAAGGTGTGTGATTTGATGGCGCCTGTTGTAACTCTCGGTTTGCTGAGATCTGTAACGCCTGACGCAGTCATGTAGTTCTTTGATATTTGGATATTCTGGATCTAGCTGCAGCTGAACTGGTTGCGACCCGGGGTTGCGACGGTAGAGTAGTAGTAGTACACAACTGACGTCCCATTAGCAATTTTGTGGGCAAATATGTGTTGAGTAATACGCTAACAATCCAAGATACTGATCTTCACTTTATAACTACAATTGAGGTCTATACTTAAGTTTTGTTTCACTTTTTGCCAGTTTTTCGCTTTGGGTTTAGCTCCCCTTACCTGCTTTCTTGTTCAACCGCAGGTGTGTCTGACAGTCCCACAGTGTTCGCTCAAACTATGTAAGTGTGTAATGAAACTATCAACGGATTCCACTTCCTTTTGTTTTCTCTGATTGAACATATTCAGAGATCACATTGTGCTTTTTCACCAAATGTTGATCAAACTCAAAGTCAAACTGGCACTGCCACTGGCACTGTTTCTGATGTTCATCAGACATATCACTTAATTTGAATGCAGCAAGTATCAGACATCGGTTTGATCACCCATTGAATAAACCAGAGCATTCACTTGCGCTTCACTTTGAGATTTATACAGTTCAGATACTTGTCTGAATCTTTCAAATATACAAGCCTTCGGTCAGTTGCCATCGCACACAATCACTTCCGCGAATACCGATATGTGGGACCGTGGACATACATACTATCGAGCGTTGGCAAACGCTAATTCGACGTCCAATTCTTCCTTCTTTACATGAGTGTAGAGCAGAATCCTTTATCTCAGAAGAAAGTTCAAATAAATTCCACTACTGTATAGCGTTTTGACAGCATGTCTAAAATGAATGAAGGGCATAACAAACTGGTCTCCGTAACTAATCAGGCAATAGGCATGTTATTGTGAATGCGTCTACTACGTCTACGGGCTTCATTCAGAATCAGCTGATTCTGGTCGATCCGATTCACAATCGGTTTACTATCGGATCTTATCTATTGCGTGCTTGCGCTTATTGCCCCGTTGCGCTTCGATGCGTCGTGTATGGAAAAATGAACCTCTAAATGGCGTAGATATAAATCTACTCAGTTTGCACCCCTAAATGGCCTAATCTACATAACCAAGTAAGCAACCCTAAATGTCGTGACATGTGAGAAAAGGCTACCCTAAGTGGCGATTGCTGGCGAATTGTGCTGAAAAAGCAACCCTTTTTCGAAAAGACGTCGACGACGTCCGAATGCTGGAAAAGAGACCCTTTACGACGCTTTTTCTGGACGCGGGTGCGTAGCAGGCCGTGTGGAGAGCGACCCCCCCCCGGGTACGCAGCACGCATTCACCCGAAGAAAGGCGATCTGAGCCCAACTGACAACGGCCCTACCCTCAACGGCAATTCTGTTCGCAGCTCCACGATTGTTGTAACGCACCACTGAACTCTACACTACGTAGTAAAGAGAGTTCAGTGTTACGCACGGCCTTGCAATAGGGGCAAGAATATTGTATTCAACGTACATGAATTACGAGCGACGCATCCCTTTAAAAGGTTCCTGAGAGAATTTCGGAAGATGAGGTCTTCATCCACATGATGCAATTATAGCACTTTTGGCAAATTGTTAACATTAATGTCATGAAAACGGGGGGGGGGGTGGAGGGGGAAGTGCTGCGACCAGACTTAAACGCTTTTAAAGTCCTGTGATTTTTTCCCTTTTCAAATCATGATCACAGGCTTGTGAGGGACATTGTCGTGCTTATTATCTTGCAGTGAAGCCCTCTAACGATTGAGCTGGCTGAGATTTAGTCTGAATTCCAGACTCCGCCTCTGCGAAGCAGAGGCCGGCCGCGAAGCTAATGGAGTAGAAAAATTTATTTTACTGGTCCATTCACTACGTCTGGCAGCCAGACTAGCTGAGATTAGATGACTGCAATGGCAAATTTCCAATCTTATTCTCTGTGGCACGTGACAGTGGTTGACGAATAATACCGTCAGCTGACCGTAATGTAAGTCCACATGAACTGTTAGAAAAAAGTTCGTCGGTGGGGTAATTGTCCCAGGGGTAATTGTCCTAGTGAACATTTGTCCATTAGATAGTTGTCGTGTACTTGTCCTTGAACTGTCCTGAGATTTCCCTATGATTTCGTCACCCGCATAAATTCTAGGTGGCCCTGAAAATACATGTATACTTGAGCAACTGCCACGACCGTGCGAGATTTTCCGCTTCCATGTATCTACTGTTACCTACGGGTTGATCACCTTCGCTTGGCAAGTTTTGAACATGCTTCAACTGGTCAACATCCGATGCCAGTCTTCACATATGGTTCGCAAGCCCTTCTTATATTCACTTCAAGATGACTTGTGTATGCGGTGTTATGAACTATAGCCGTGCTCACCCCCACCACCACCACTTTCCCCAAAACTTGGATAACTCAAATTAAGGTATAAGTTTGAGAGAAAAAAATCAGTGAAGACCTTAAAAGAAATCAATATTTACAATAAAATGGAAAAAGTGTATTTTTTGATAAATTTCTCTTTTTACATCTTTCTCGAATTTTTCGAAATTTCGAACAAATTTAACCCTAAAATTTTTAACAAATTTCATAATTCATAATCATCATATACCCCTTCAACTCCGAAATTTGGGCAAAAGCCAGCAAAGTTCACAACATCTTTTTTTATACTACTGTTTACTTTAATTCAAATTGTTCGGGGGGGGGGGTCAACGTTTACAAAATCGTTCTGTGCGCTGTCAGATGTAGACGGCGGCACTCTTAACAAAAACCAATTTCAATAGCTCTCACGTGCTCGAAATCCGGAGGTCACGTGGCTTGAAATACGTGGATGGCCTGATAACATACTGTGAGGAATCACACCTTTCATGTATTCCATGTGTCTTTTTTAAATTTGAAACAGGCCGCTTTGTGTTAAAGACACAAGCTAACATTGCGGAACTTCAATTTAAAAACAAGATGTCAAACTTTGATGTCTCAGCTACGTGGTAGTGTTTAAATGGACAAATAAACATCGTAGACTTCAAAAGTTTGGAACGTTATGCTGCCAATGGCAAGATACGCACGAATATTACCTTTGCGGTGGAGGATACAATTGCCTAGACCTGCACACAGTATTCTATGGAAGGAAATGGGCCAGGTGAATCCGGTCAACCCGAGTACTTATAGATTTTCACCTTTTCAAAGAACTGAATGACTGGTCAGGGCGTGATTTTTAAACTTTATCGAAGACACTTAGAGCATGGAGGATAATGTAGCTAGCATTTTTCAAACTGTGGTCATTGTTTACCTGCGTCTTTAACCATCGAGTCCAACCTGTATGGATTTAGATTCTTAGTCCCGAGCAACGACAGGCCCATACCAGAAACAACACGAAATTGAACAAGTGGGACTAAGAGAGTTAACGTATTCCTTTTCTACTCATTTATTCATTCATTCATTCATTCATTCATTCATTCATTCATTTGATCATTCATTCATTCTTTTCATTCATTCATTGATTCATTCATTCATTCATGCATTTGTTCATTCATTCATTCCATTCATTCGTTATATGCATGATTCATTCATTCATTCCTATGTTCATTCATTCATCGCATTCATTCATTCATTCATTCATACATCTGATTCATTCATTCATTCATTCAGTCATTTCACTCATTCATTCATTCATTCATTCATTCATTTCATTTCATTCATTCATTCATTCCTATGTTCATTCATTCATCGCATTCATTCATTCATTCATTCATACATCTGATTCATTCATTCATTCATTCAGTCATTCACTCATACATTCATTCACTCATTCATTCATTTCATTTCATTTCATTCATTCATTCATTCATTCATTTATCTATTCATTCATTCATGTCATACAATTCATTCATTCATTCATTCACTCACTCACTCACTCACTCATTAATTCATTCATTTATTCATTCATTTCATTCATTCATTCATTCACTCACTCATTCATTCATTCATTCATTCTATTCATTCGTTCATTCATTTATTCATTTCATTTCATTTCATTTCATTCATTCACTCATTCATTCGTTCATTCATTCATTCATTCATTCATTTCATTCATTCATTCATTCATTCATTCATTTGATTCATTCATTTGATTCATTCATTTGATTCATTCATTTGATTCATTCATGCACTCATTCATTCATTCATTCATGCATTCATGCATTTGTTCATTCATTCATTTGATTGATTGATTGATTAATTGATTGATTGATTGATTGATTCTCTCATTCATTCATTCTCTCATTAATTCATTTGATTCATTCATGCACTCAATCATTCATTCATTCATTCATTCATTTATTCATTCATTCATTCATTCATTCATTTGATCATTCATTCATTCCATTCATTCATTCATTCATTTGATTCATTCATTTGATTGATTGATTGATTAATTGATTGATTGATTGATTGATTCTCTCATTCATTCATTTGATTCATTCATGCACTCAATCATTCATTCATTCATTCATTTATTTATTCATTCATTCATTCATTCATTCATTTATTTATTCATTCATTCATTCATTCATTCATTTGATCATTCATTCATTCATTCATTCATTCATTTGATTCATTCATTTGATTCATTCATTTGATTCATTTATGCACTCATTCATTCATTCATTCATTCATTCATGCATTCATGCATTTGTTCATTCATTCATTTGATTGATTGATTGATTAATTGATTGATTGATTGATTGATTCTCTTATTCATTCATTCTCTCATTCATTCATTTGATTCATTCATGCACTCAATCATTCATTCATTCATTCATTTATTCATTCATTCATTCATTCATTCATTTGATCATTCATTCATTCCATTCATTCATTCATTTGATTCATTCATTTGATTCATTCATGCATTTGTTCATTCATTCATTCCATTCATTCATTAATAAATGCATTCATTCATTCATTCATTCATTCATTAATCCCATTCATTCATTCATTCATTCATTTATTCATTAATCCCATTCATTCATTCATTCATTCATTCATTCATTCATTAATCCCATTCATTCATTCATTCATTCATTTGATCATTCATTCATTCCATTCATTCATTCATTTGATTCATTCATTTGATTCATTCATGCATTTGTTCATTCATTTATTCCATTCATTCATTAATAAATGCATTCATTCATTCATTAATCCCATTCATTCATTCATTCATTCATTCATTCATTCATTCATTCATTAATCCCATTCATTCATTCATTCATTTGATTCATTGATTGATTGATTGATTCATTGATTGATTCATTGATTCATTCTCTCATTCATTTATTCATTCAATCATTCATTCATTTCTTTCATTCATTCACCCATTCATTCATTCATTCATTCATTCATTCATACATTCATTCATTCATTCATTCATTCATACATTCATTCGTTCCTTCATTCCTTCATTCCTTCATTTATTTACTCATTCAACCTTTTTTATTTTCTATTTCCAAACAAAGTTGAATTACCAAAGAGTACAAAAAATGTATATAATTGTAATTATACAAAACGAATATCGTTAACAAATAATAAAGCCACAAGTAATTCTGCCCTATTTTTGTGTCTATCATTTATATTTACATCGATGCAATCATTCATTCATTCATTCATTCATTAATCCCATTCATTCATTCATTCATTAATCCCATTCATTCATTCATTCATTCATTCATTCATTAATCCCATTCATTCATTCATTCATTCATTAATCCCATTCATTCATTCATTCATTTGATCATTCATTCATTCCATTCATTCATTCATTTGATTCATTCATTTGATTCATTCATGCATTTGTTCATTCATTCATTAATAAATGCATGCATTCATTCATTAATTCCATTCATTCATTCATTCATTCATTCATTAATCCCATTCATTCATTCATTCATTTGATTGATTGATTGATTGATTGATTCATTCTCTCATTCATTTATTCATTCATTCATTTATTTATTCATTCGTTCATTCATTTGATCATTCATTCATTTGTTCATTCATTCATTCATTCATTCATTCATTTGTTCATTCATTTATTCCATTCATTCATTACTTCATAAATGCATTCATTCATTCATTCATTCATTCATTCATCCCATTCATTCATTCATTCATTCATTCATTCATGCATTTGTTCATTCATTCATTCCATTAATTAATTAATTAATAAATGCATTCATTCATTCATTCATTCATTCATTCATTCATTTGATTGATTGATTGATTGATTGATTGATTGATTGATTCATTCATTCGTACATACATACATACATACATACATTCATTCATTCAATCATTCATTCATTTCTTTCATTCATTCACCCATTCATTCATTCAATCATTCATTCATACATTCATTCATTCATTCATTCATACATTCATTCATTCGTTCCTTCATTCCTTCATTCCTTCATTCCTTCATTTATTTACTCATTCAACCTTTTTTATTTTCTATTTCCAAACAAAGTTGAATTACCAAAGAGTACAAAAAATGTATATAATTGTAATTATACAAAACGAATATCGTTAACAAATAATAAAGCCACAAGTAATTCTGCCCTATTTTTGTGTCTATCATTTATATTTACATCGATGCAATATTACGGCATTTTGACTTAGAAATATTTCGATAGATTATTTCTTCTTCAAATTTTGCCTGAAGGTAGAGCATGATTAGCATGTTTTAAAAAACTCACCAATAACTCAAATTTGAGTGAATTGTCACTTGCTTCCTTTCACCAGTGTAGGACAGAATTAAATCTAGACCTCAGCAAAATAATAATACAGAATAATTGCAAGTTTTGGATTAGTGTTATTGTTAGTGTAAGTAGACGTCAAGAGCCACACTGCGACTCGGATTAACGGCCACTATCGATTCTGTAATCGATAGCATAATACGAGTGTTAACACGAGCGTGACGTCACATCCCTTGTTCGACGAACATGAAAACCGCGGAAAACCTGAAGAAATGTTGTAATTTCTTTATGAAATTTAAACAATCGTACTACAAATGTAATACTGTCGGAAAGGCATGTACTTCCCTCCTAATTTCATGTATTTGACTTATTTCATTATGTCTTAGTTTTTTCACAATCTAAAATATTGTAATTTTTCTTGCCGCTTACCGCGCACCATCGCTCTGCCATACACATTACACGTACAGCTGCGCGACCCAGCTGGGTAAGCCGAGACAGAAATAACACTAACACTAACAACGAACTTGAAATGGGGATTTTCTTAATCCCTAGGGACTAGTGTTAGGGAATGGGACAAACGCATGTAAAGTGCTAACACCAGCAACCCAGCTCGGTTCAGCAGACGATTTTCAACATGATCTATAACACCAACTTCCGGAAGTGCGTAATAATTTCGGGGTCAACTCGCTAACACGGATCGATTTCAAGTTTCGGATTAACGCTCGTGTTATTGTTAAGATAACACTAACACAAACACTAATCCAAAACTTGAAATAATGTGATGGTAAAATGTAGGCCTAAGTATCTGCTCAAACATGAATACATAAAAAGGGTGACAAACAAAAATGACATTTAATTAATCAGTCATGGACAAAGAGGGATCATAATAATAAAGACGATAATGCTTGTGAAACTAGTGAGATCTAAAAAAAAAATAATTCATTAATGTTTAATTGTAAGTTATAAATTAAATTGGTTTTGCTTACCGAATAAGAGCGTAATGTTAAATCAAACATGATAAATACATAGCAAATACCACACATAAATATTAAATGAAGCCCGATGTAATTGCTTTTATAAGAAAACAAAGCAATGAAGAGATTGCTTGATCACAAATTGTCTACGTATACCCATTCCCACACGTCCCACGTTAGATGATATTCATAGGTATAGATACTTGTCATAATTATTGATGAGCTCCATATCACATAAATCCATAAATAACCTTCCCTTTATCAGTGAACTCAGAGATGGCGATGGTTAGTGGAGTTATCAATGTTACCTCTGAATTAAAATTGAGATTCACTGGAATTTATTCGGTCTTCATTTCCGCCCTGAGGGTGAACTCTTTTACTCTTATCCCTCTTGGATAAAAAAGGTTCTTAAAATGTTCCCATTTTGTCACGATAGCTGCACCAGTTCTTGTGCGTGTTGACGATTTCACGTTGAAAGGGTTCTCATTAGCAGTATACTGCCCTAATCGGTATCATCAAGAATCATGATTACGTCAAAATGGTAACAATATGCACCCTAACATATTGTTGCAAATATGGTGAGGCTACTATAACAAAATGGTTCTAAAAGGAACATTTAAAGAATGTTTTGATGTATCTTGAAAAATATCGAACGCCTGCAAAAATTCTACCATCACCACCATCCATCATCACCTAGAAAAGGCAACTGTAATAGCAACAACAACGTTTTTACTCATTCTACAGTGTGTTCCAGGAAAACAGAAAACCGAGATTGATGAAGATATTTTATATCTTAGTAACAAATTATATAAAAAAAGGTCATATATACTTGGAAAACATATTTTCTCTTCTTTCATTTAATACCAGTCACATGTTGCAGAGTTTTTCATTCACACGTGGCTGAGCAAAGACAATCACAAGGGACACACTCATGAAATCATTTGCATGCACAAATTTGAAATTTAGAATGTCATGTTTGAATGCATTTAGGGTACGTATGTATTTAGGGTTTAAATTGAACCGCAACAAAGTTAAATGATGTCTTTCATGTCTCCCAACACTTACATAAACTTATTCAAAAATGCATGAAAACGCATACATGTAATTATAAAGTGGTTCATGATACTTCTACCCAATAAATGTCAACCCCTGCAACGACAGTGCTAGCTTTAGTTTCATTCGATCAGATAATTTTAATATTCACAAGTGTCTCTGCTGTTTCGAATCTGTTCCATTGGCTACAGCCGAGACAGATTCGTGTTTTGCACACCCCAATAACTTCATCAGTAGTTCACCCTACCTTCGTCCAATATTGATTTTTGAATACATTGCACTACCCCCGTCAATGGACATTGCAAAAATCGAACGAGGTAAATGCCCGGAGTAAGAAAAAGACGAAAATCTGGGTGCAACATCTTACGACGTGTTTTTGACATCTTGTTGTCAAGAATCCATGCCATATTTACCACTCGTAATTACATTATTAATTCCAGAAAACAATAGCGATGATGACAACAATGACGACGATGATGACGACATTGGCGTTAATGCTCTTGTTATTGTTGTTGTTGCGAGGTATTTACGATTTCGTGATCCGATGTATGCATGTGTGGTATTGATCGCATTTCTAGATATTTGTAACACTGCTCGGATATTTGGACGAGTTTAAATATTCATTTGCGTGAGTTTGCACGTAATCACATAATGTAAGCTGACAAGCAAGATGTGTTTATCCTGTCTATTTCTACATCTTGCGTAGATGTATGATGGTATTTTTCTGTATTTGCGTGAAAAATAAGAAAACAAGAATCCAAACAAAATTGTCCACCAACCTGCCCCTCATAATTACTTATCAATCTGTACCGTTGTGTATTTTGTGGTATACTGGTACAATGGAAGAAATACTGAAAAAAAATAGCAACGATGAGTACATTTCCCTATAGGTTTCTGTAAGCGTTAAACTCACTTGGAACCATTTGAATAATATCTATCTATCTATCTACCTATCTATCTATCTATCTATCTATCATCTATCTATCTATCTATCTATCTATCTATCTATCTATCTATCTATCTATCTATCTACCTATCTGTCTATCTATCTATCTATCTATCTATTTATCTATCTATCTATCTATCTAGCTAGCTAGTTAGCTATTATCTATCATCTATCTATCTTTCTATCTATCTATCTAGCTAGTTAGCTATCTATCTATCATCTATCTATCTATCTATCTATCTATCTATCTATCTATCTATCTATCTATCTATCTAGTTAGCTATCTATCTATCATCTATCTATCTATCTATCTATCTATCTATCTATCTATCTATCATTCTTATATTTATTATTTAACTATCTATCTATCTATCTATCTATCTATCTACCTATCTATCTATCTATCTATCTAGCTAGTTAGCTATCTATCTATCATCTATCTATCTATCTATCTATCTATCTATCTATCATTCTTATATTTATTTATTTAACTATCTGTCTATCTTTTTGTGTATGTATGTTTGTATGTGTGTAAGTATCTATCATTATATATATCTATATTAATATTAATTTATTGATATAAAAAAGAAGAGAAAATATGTTTTCCAGATTTTTCCAGGTTTTTCTTGCTTTACATATTTGTTACTAATATACAAAATTGTGTTCATCTGTTTGCCTTTCTTTTTTTTTTACAGCACAACGTATGTAAACAGCTAGCTGTATAGAAAGATACTAGTATATAAATAAAAAGATATATAAATAGATAGATAGATAGATAGATAGATAGATAGATAGATAGATAGATAGATAGGTAGATAGATAGATCGATAGACAGATAGATAAACAAATAGATAGATATATAGATAGATAGACAGATAGATGAGATAAAGATAAAGAGAGATTAAACATACCCCCACACTCATATGCCTTATTTAAATTAAAATAAAAGGAAACATTATATTCATAATAATCTCACTCACATTCTGCACTATAATTCTTTTTAAAGGTATTGGCTAACATTTACCACAGTTAAAAAAATCTGAGCTACGTGATTCCCTATGCTACCATTGTCTTTGATAAAGTCTAAAAATGACGCCCTGAAAAAAATTGTTTTTCAAAATGATTTAGTGCTTTAAAAAAGTGAAAATCGTAAGTTGATCAGATTCACCTGCCCATTTTCTCCCATAGACTTACTGTGTGTACACCTACGCTATTTAAAATCGCCCCGAGTTTCAATTGTTTATTCATGCATAACTTGCCATTGGCAGTTTAACTTTCCAAACTTTTTTTTTATTCTAGGGTGTTTATTTGTCCATATGAACACTACTATGTAGTTCAGATATCAAACTTTGACAATTTTTTAAATTGAAGCTCCACAATGTTAGCCTATCACTTTAAGCTTTTCATGTTGTGCTTGACTTTTCTATTGACGTTCGTTTGCAAATACATTTATAAATGTTAATATGCTCTGTATTACGTTCTCGTTTTTAAAGATATCTTTACCTCGGTTTTCGTAATTTTTTTTCAGCCACACCTGACTCTTAACTAGCCATAGAAGCATATTTTAACGAACATGATATTCAAATCAAATCCGACTGGATCGAATCCTCCCTTCATCAAATAATGAACTAAGATGTAGTGATTACTAAATATCTAAAGTCTTCCAACTTTTTATAATTTTGTTAAGATTCAGGAAGTATGAAGCCCGCGTGTAATTTCCGCTCACTTATACCTAAAATACACAATTCAAAATGGCCACAATTTAAAACATGTGAGCTACATAATCCTCCATGCTCTAAGACAGTGTCTTTGATTAGGTCTAAAAACGAAGTCCGGAAATTGTGCTTTAAAATGATTATTCAGTGCTTTGAAAAGTGAAATTCTATTTGTACTCAGTTTCAGTTTCAGGTCGCGGACCTGCTATATCTGCAATATCTCTCAGACATATTTAGATGAGTATCCATATTATCTTTACTCTCATCAAAATGTGTGCAATGTCAGGGGTTCATTTTTTTCCCATCCTCGGATTGCTACTTAACGTAAAATTAATTCCTGTTCTCCTTTCACCCTTTCACGCTCTTCTCTTACTTAAAATGTGTCTTCCTTAGTTGTTTCCCTCAGTTCATTCCCACTCAGATCAGCCAAACCTGATTTCTTTTATATCCATTTAAGCATATTTTGACGAACATAATCTTCAAATCCAATCGGAATAGATTCGATTTTCTCTATAGATTATGGACTAAGACTGTTATCACAAAATATCCAGAGTTTTCTCCACTTCTCAGAATTTTGATAATCTCCAAGAAGTTTGGAGCCCGTGGGTAATTTCCGTTCGTGTGATACCATAAAATCATTTCAGCACTCGGATTCATTCTTATACAGTGTGTCCCAGAAAAAAGGAAACCGAGATTGATGAAGATAGTTTTATATCTTAATAACAGATATGAAAAGAAAATCGTACATGGTTAGAAAGTATATTTTCTCTTCTTTAATTTGATACCGGTCACAAACTAAGCAAAGACAATAAGAAGGGACACAGTCATGAAATCAGTTGCACGAGCAAATTTGAAATTCACACTGTCATGCTTTAATAAATTCAGAAAATCTCTTGGACAGTGAAGGACATCATTAAAAAGCCAGTTTTATCTTCTTTCATATGATACCACATTGTGAAAAATAAACAGTGCACCAGTGAGAAAAGACAATTTGAAAAGATGCTTGTTTTCAGAAATGTTCCAAAATGCATTCATTTACCCTGTTTTCCTGGTTTGGCAGCCAGCAACCAAGAAGTTACCCTGCGAACATGATTCGGAGCCTATTGTTGTGCCCCGTGCAAGATATTGTGTAAAGTCAGCCGTGCGTGAACTTTTTTGTTCAGCTTGCTTCTATAAGCTCAAAATGTATTCATTCTAAAAAATCACGGCTAAAACGGGCATGTTTTAATTTTACTTGTTCTCCGGCATACATTATTCATTTTTTACGCATGAGGTGTCATATAAAAGAAGAAATTGTGAATTCTTATGTCTTGCTTTTGTTTTTCAAAAATACATGTACTACTGTCACTGCAGCAGTATGCAGTGAGTTTTTTGAAAAGTTGTAATGTGTGATTCCTTTATTTTTTGATAATTAATTTCATTTTATCATGTGTTTATCGCTCCTTGTGTAAGGATATTGGTCTGTCAGTGCACATGTAATACACATATAGTTACATGTAATATACTGTAGTACACTGTTTATAGCTTGGGACACATATCCTGTCTCTCCCTTCTTTTGTTTCTTTGTGTACACTTCGTAGAATGTCTTATTGTTCATGGGGTGGCCAGTAGGTCTTAATCTTGGCCGTAAACTTGACCAAGCCAAGGTTAGACAATAGGTCCCCAGTGAGTCACAAATCTCAGTAAATGTGCAGGTACATTAGGCATTAGTGTAGGTGGCAGCAAGAAAGCTAGTTTTGTACAGACAGTGTTTGATTCGAGCTCGTAGAGATAGGACATTATAGTTGTTCGTTCGTTCGTTCCTTTCGATTCGTCTTATTTTCGCTTTGTGTATTTCGATTTGTTTCGTCCAGTAAACGGCTCATCATAGCCCCCAATTGTATTTTACCTTGGATCTTGGGACTAATAAATTGTTCGTTTCGCTAATTCCTGAGGTCTATGAGTATATTTCTCTTGGAGTGCGTTTGTAGTTTTCGACATCGACCGAAACTCCTCATTTAGCGTTTGTGTTAAGTGAGGCAGTCACAACTACCATGAAAATGCACTTAAAGACGGAATATGCGTGTGCAAATGAAATTTTGGTAGCACCAATATCCATTGTTTTAATTCAATAATGCGTGAACGGTGAAATATAATTTATGTATCAAATGAAAGAGGAGGAACAGAGCTTTACAGTCATACCTATGTCATTGAAGAAATTATTCATTATGCCATGAAATCCGGTTTCCTTTTTTTCTGGGACACACTATTTCAATTATTTTTTCTGCAATGTAACATATACTGAAAATACGAAAATCCATACCACACATTTTTTTTTCTCTTGAAACACAACCCTAAGAGAAAGTCAATTGCTTTGCGCGGTTGTATTCTTCTTCTCATCCTCAATCCTGGAACGACGAAAACCTACACTCTTAAAAATTCCGGGTCAGTCTGACTCGAAGAAAGGATCCGTTGGGGGCACACCCAGAAAAGGGTCAGGTCCTTCCGGGTCAAGTTTGACTAAAATCCAAGTCAGTTTGACTCATATTTAGGTCAACCT
>JZLH01S0203664.1:4004-15194 GCA_001188425.1 Eucidaris tribuloides
ACATTCCCTAAACTTCACCCATCCAAATCTTGCTCTTGCCCTTGCTGTCACAGCTTAGTACTTACAAATGGTGTGTTGAAAGTTTGAGATCCATACGTCATGAATTTGTTGTTTTATGAGAAAAACTAATAACGACATGTTACCAGAATGTTGTTCTTTCTGAGAGTTTCAATTTTGCTCAAACTGCGAATCAAGGTTTTTGTGTAATGTCGCAAGACCAGCGTAGCGCTCTGATTGGCTAAACGGCTAACCTCCGCACGACCGTTGGCTAACCGCTGATCGGACAATTTTGGAACGGCACGTGCACGTTTGACGTCGCGGATTTTTTGCATTTGCTAGCCAGCAATTTGAAAAAGGATGAAGTTTAACCGTCCAGATTTTCACCAAAACTCAATATTTTACCCAAAGTCTCTATGAGAGGTGTTTATTTATATCAATCTTCACATTGGATATGATTTCAGCTGATTTCATTCATCTAGATGTTTTTTGACATGCAAATCAACGACACAATCTTTAAGGCACAAATGTGTACATGTGTCATGTTAGAATTATTACATTCAATACCTCCTCTGTGATTCTCAGTAAATGGTTGCCCCAGAAATTTAGAAAAATACACCATTAACTGTCCCCCAAAAATACCCTTTATGATGTATTGTGTATAGTATTTTGCTGGACTTGATTCAGTATATCATTCTCATGCTCTTCATCACTATCACTGTCATCATCACCATCACCATCACTACCACATCACCATCACCATCATCATTATTCTCATCACCATCACCACCACCATCATCACCATCACCATCATTATCACAATCATCATCATCTGGTATGTATCTTCTTAGGATACAGATCTCTGCTGCTGTAATTCTGTCTTTCTGCTGAGACAGTCCAAAATAGACACCATACATAGCGAGTACAGGCCTGCGACTGTGGTGCAGATATACTTTCAAGTACTGTACACTGCCCAGTATGATACTTCAAAATTGATGAAATCATAGCGAGCATTATGTACAGTATGTACATCATACAACACCATGTGTAGCAAGTTGGCCTACACATACTGTAGACAAAAATAAACTGATCAATACAAGTACAGCATATCATGCCTGGTAATAAAAATCATAAAATAAGAAATATAAATAAAATATTTTCATTGGTTTTTAGTCTTACCTCACCAAAGTAGACAGGCCGCTTTCCTCCTAAAGGGTCAGAAGCCATATTACGCTATTCGTTGTGTACGTTCTTGTCTTCTCACAAAGTAGATATATCACTTAGATAACGATGTTCATTACGCGTCACGTCAAGTACATCACAGATTTCAAGTTCTGACCCTTGAGAATTTTGGCAAACATTCTTGAGACACACGGCGACGAAGCATCAAGCTTGATTTTTATATTTTTTTTTTTATCCCAGTCAGCGTAAGACTACAAGAATATCCAAGCCCTCAACTACAGAGGGCAGTATTGCAATGATTTAATATAATCTTGATCTATGGATAATGAATAGATCAGTGGCAGTACATGAGTTGAAAACTGGTCCCTGTACATGTAGGCCTAGTGTGATCTTTGAACATCTTTGAACCTCGTGACATTTGAATGCGATCTCGACAACAGTACAATGTTTGGTACACCTTGTCAATTTAAATCCAACTCTAAATGCAAATTCAAATGACCTCGCTGTTTCTGCATTCAAATTATTTCTCGAGACAAGCCAACAACTCCCCCAGTTTCCTGTTTGAAAACATCACGAATGCAAAAACAAACACAGAAGTCATTCAAAACCCTGACACATCCCATTGTTTGAGCGAATTGAAACCGTTACTCCATCATACAGTGTTTGTGCAAGGGTAAAAGACTTCTGGTAGCCCCAAGTTGTCAAAAAAGAAGGAAAAAACTCGGACACGTTGTTCAAATACCAGCTTCGGATTTGCTCACTTTACACAAACATGAGCCACGTATGATCCTCTTCTGCAAAAACATTCAGCATTGATTTACAAAATCGGTTGGAACATTCTTCCACTCTCTGCCAAACAGACGGAAAAATTCACCAAAGATCTCATTACAAACAGAAGCCGGAAAATCCGTTTGAAATCCACATAGATCGATAAATTTTCAATGGTTGGTACATGGGGTGAATGTAGCGTGTGTGGTTTGAAAAAATCAGTGGAACAGAGGCCAAGTATATTTTACGAGCTATGTTTATGTTCTGGGACTTCGCTGGGGGACCAAGCGTCGGGCAGAATTTCCCCCTAGTCGATTTGATCTATTGTTTGTCTCTTTCACGGTGGTTATTTTATACGTCTATTTACACAAGTGAATCTCTGCGATCGGATTCATCCTGTTTCAATAGGGTCAGCAAAATGGAACGAACTCGGCCTCTCACCGCAAACACAGATTTGGGTTTAAACGTTCCCATTTCTTTTGTCGCTGTTTTGGAGTGTCAGTCATTCGTATCACAAAGAGTTCTTTTTAGGAGATTCTGTAACAGGTTGTAATTCAATGAAGGTAATGAATAGTTGGTATGGTATGGAAATAACTGCATATTGCACACTGCACACTGCATTATTTATTATCCTGTGCAACCGAGAATAGCGTAACGCTTCATGTTACCATGACAACATTTTTTTGAGTGCAAATAATATGTAGGACATGAGGAAATATGCCCAAATGTTTTTGCAATTATTACCCAGTATTACAAAAAGTATTCAGGATCACAGTAAAACTTTCAATATGCGCACACAGAAAAAATATGAATAGCTCCCTCTGTGTTTGTATCTAGAATAGTCACCAAAGCATTTCTCTAAGATTCAAACAAGAACATTAACAAAGATGTGTGAAATTTTCTACCTGAATCTAAACAAAGAAATTGATTTTGAACATGGACATACACGTAAAATGTTGTTAACACAATTATGATGGTGGACGGGAATCCCGGTATAGCTCATTCTGAGGTCAATGGAAAATACATGTAACAGCAAAATAAAATAAGTTTGCCACAGGTTGAAATACATGTACATGTAGATGCTCCCAAACATGTTTCTTTAAATCATTAAAAACACTTTATTCTACAGCACTTTCTTTTATGCATCTTATGAAATGGCCAAAACAAATCTAACCCCAAGTTACAAATTGACTTTTTTTTCTTTGAAGAAAGCATGAAATTCTTGTTGTTTTGGTACTGTTTAAAGTGTTTGTTGTTGTTTCTGTCCCAAATCACAAATGCAGTTTTGGGAACCAGTCATTAGGATCTACAGTACAACAGCAAAAGCAAATAAACACAAAATTCTGATTGTTTACGAGCATGTTTTGTTTGTTATGACCACACGGACACTGTCAAAATGCCAATTACCAGAATTCCTCGAAAAATAATAATCCTGTTTTCAGCCCTATCTCACCCCATCCCCTCTCCAAACTCCTATTTTATATTCCCTGTAATGGTGTACATGTAGGACATTACAATGCCATTTCCAACAACTGCACATATATTTGTTCTTTGTGCTTTTCATTCAACTCCAAGTTGATAAGCAATATTGGCACATAGTCAATTTCATTTACATAGCTGGCTTGGCTTGGCTGGCGGAGTTGTGTTGCCATGGCAACCAGTACAAAGTCCCGCAACTGGCCATTTCTGTAACAGTGCATAATACACTATAGAGGCTGTTCTCGTATTGATATTCATCAGATTAACCTGTACATGTGTGTGTGTACAGTATAAGAAGTATTGAAGGTTTTGTATGATTTGACAGAATATCAATGAAAAACAGTTAAATCAATAAAAAGACAAAGGAAGGAAATACTAAATATTTATCATACTGAAGTATGTTCTGGTTTATACAGAAAAGGTGTTTGTTCACAGAGAAAGGCCTGCAGAATTGGAAGAGGTGTGCATGTTAATCATAATGAAATCATGTTTGCAACTCAGGTGACTATTGAGCCAATGCACTACTACACAGATTTTAGGGCCTATACTACAGAAATATATACACACAGCTCAAGGGGAGTATAATTTTACAGGTAATACCACACTTAAAGGCCAAGTTTAGTTTTGGTCAATCAGAAAAATTTTCATCAATCTTTTTGTGTTGACTCACAACACACAACAGAAGCACATAAAACCCACAGAAAATAGTTTAGAATGACACTGCGATCTAATGTCGGTTTTCCGATATATCGGTTTTGAACGTTTTTTTAATTTGTCGGTATTGTCGGTATTGTCATTCATAAAATACCGTTATATCGGCTTTTTCTGATATTCCATTTTTTCCCGATATTTATTATCATATATCAACAAAATAACAACATCCATTTACAATTCAAAACTTTCCTTCCACAATAAATTGCCTCCGAAAGAAATATTTCTTTGATCATTCATGCAGAATTTGCCGATTGCGGACCGTTTTCACATGTACAGACATGTCGCATTTCGCATCAATGTCGCAACTCAATTCCCGTCGACTCTAGCCGCCCCACGGAGAGATTTGCCGCCTTTGTCCTTTCCTGTCATTTACCGTTGAGGGCGAATGTCCAGAAGACTAGCTAGAGCCGACCGCGCAAATCTTTTGCGATCTGATATTTTTCTTGTGTGCGTGAGACTGATATGCGGAGGGAAATTTCTTTTATAAAGACCTGATAATCCGTATTTTGGTGAGTCAAACAGTTTATTGTTGTTGATATTTATTACCAATGATAGAGGTATCCGTATGTTCATATTAAAAATATTTTCACTTATACACATCATTTCAACTGTTCTACCGTCAGTCAATAATTGACTTCAGTCCCACACATTGCCATTGATGTTGTGTGTGTAGTGCTTATAGCATTGAGTTGTGCAGTTGCTAGAGTCGTGAGTCGCCCGCTACGGGCCGGTATACCGGGTTTTAACAATATTTTTTCAGCAGTATCGGTACACTGGAAATTTATTATACCGACATTCTTTACTGCGATCTTTAAAATCTAAGCAAGTAGATGTCACCAAATGTACATTTCCTATGGTAAAAATACTGGAAGAGGCAGTTTTACATGTGTGTATGTTTTGATTAGTGTCTGAAAAAAATGTGTTTTAAAGCAATTTTAAATGTGTTTAAACAGAAAGGTCTGTCATAAAAACACACATACACACAATGAAAAGGGTGAAATCATTTTTATCAATAGTACCAAAACTTTACTCTGCCTTTGAGAGAAAAAAGAATAATAATTTGTGAGGGAAAATCTGGGTCAGATACTGATATTCTTCCCATCTGTAACTTCATGAAAGCTTAAAAAAAAAGCTCCCAGTTCAACTTAATCTTGGACTGATGTGAACTTAGTAATTACTTCTGGACCAGATGACAAATCCATTATCTCAGAGGTGATGCTGCTCTAGTCTAAATTCAGACTGTTCTTTTTGTTTTAGTTACCATAACCCCGATACAATACAACAATTCCCAATCCGAAAATCAGAGTGAAGGAAGCAAATTGCAACCATTCTTTGCTTCATTTACGCTAGTTTTCAGACTTACACCTAGACTACTTTTCTAGCCTGAATCTGCCTGCAGACTTTTGAGATTATAGTAAAAACCACAGAAAAGTCTAAAATTTAGACTAATGTGGCTTTAGCTCTAACAATCAGACATATTCAAGGGATGAGCTTGCTATTATAATCAGCGGGATGTACATGTAGGGCCTACTGACTACAGCAAAGCGATATTCAACTTATTCACGATTAATCAACATGAAGAGCAATTTGCATTGCCTGCTGTTATGTACATGTAGATGGTGATACTGCTCAAGTAACCATGTACAGCCAAGAAAACAGATGAATTCTGATTATAAGACCAATGGAAGAGGAGGTTAATTGTGATGCAATGCTGTAAAACACACACATTCATGACAAATGGAGGGAATGTATTTTGGTGCTGCACGTGCATGCAACATGTTGAGAGGATTGTACAGACAGTACATTGATGTAATCATGGGCAGGATTTCAAGGGTTAAAGCTTAAAAGATGTTCTTAATTTCTCGAAACATAATTTATTTTACATGTTGTTATTACTATTATTACTATCATTGTAATTATCATTAATTTTCATTTTTATATCTTGTTCGGGTTTTTTTTTTTTTTTAGGGGGGGGGGGTTACGTTAACGTAGTAACTAGAGATCTCTTTGAAAATATTGCCTGCCTATTGAAACATAGCGTACATCAGGGCTCGACACTAGCGCTTGCCCGCTTGCCCGGGGCAAGTAAAATGTCATGTCGGGCAAGTAAAATATCAAAATGTTACAATTTACTTGCCCGATCGGGCAAGTAAAATTTTGATTGTCACGGGGAACAAAAATATGCTAGCCCTTCCGCTCTGGCAAGCTCCGAAATTGCGCTCGTATTTGTGATAAAAGAATGCGAGCGGTCATCGGAGAAAACACCCGCTCCCATCCTGTCAATTGCTTGCTGGGCCTTGCACAACTTTGCAGCTCGACCAAGCCAGGCCAGCGGCTGTGGCTGCACTTTAGTGCAGCTAGTGCATGCAGCAAGCGCATAGCAAGGCCAAACAGCTGTGCGTACTGCATGCTGCTCGCGTGCACGTTCGCCAAATTAGTGTGAAATCGCCGATTGTAGTCTCTCATATTTCAGGCGAACAAGACTGCATGTTAGTATGGTATGTTGTGTGCACAACTGAGCTAAAATATCTGTAGTCCCATTCATTCAAATGCGTGTGTGAAGCTAAACACTGTTCACTACACAAACGCGAATCGGAAGTAAATGTCAAAAACTAATGTAATTACCATCAATATTAAGAAAAGGGGCCATATTTGGAGGGTTTGGATACCTCAGACCGGAAAATGTAAGTAATTTTATCCAAACTCGATAATCGGAGCTGTGAGCTGCCTTGACTCCGAACTGAACGTGTGACAAATTGCTGCCTGTCAAGTGTCGGCTCCATCCGTGACTCTATGCCAATACATCGCAGGCCTGATACATCGGCAGCGGAGCTTGAAAGTGCATGAAAAATATTGTTTTGTGTAACTGCTCAACACTCTGCTACTCAGTTTTCATACATTTACGGCTACCTAGAAAACATCATTTTGGCAATATCTGGTGGAAAAGACATACTGGAATTTGACCTCCAAATTAGCCCACCGAACTGGTCAAGTATTCCCATGACTCCCCCAGCCAGGCCAGCCTGATGGCTGCCTGAAGTGTTGGAAGTGACCTTGTCAGTCTGAACGCGATGTTTGAAAAAGTCAAGATGAGAGCCCATGTTTGCTACTAGCTTGGCAGTCAGCCTTCAAATAAGTTTTGATCAAGTCCAGAACATTTTTCTTCTCTTTTATGTTGCTGTTATTTAGGCTATGTGTGATCTGATTTTATAATGCTGCACTGAAAATAACCAATTTCTTCTCCAAATTATAAAAGCTTTTTCTTGAATGATGTGCTCCACTGAAAGTTGGCAGCCGCTAACGTTCAGTGGTAAGTTAGTGGCACACATGTTATGCACACACTTTCATTTTTAAGAACAACACTTGAGAGACGATATAAATAAGGACAATGGTGCAACTTTTTTGTCAAAGCAGGACTATCTGTTTTGAAACTATGAAAATGACTCTAGTGGAAAACAAAATTATTTTCTTCCCCTTAAATTAGGAAAATTATGACCAAAAATATTACCAAAAGTGAACAACATATATGTTTGCATTAAGTTGAACAACGTGTCCCCACGTTTTTGCCAAACGAAAGTCAGGAAAGCAACTATAACATGTTGCACTCTTCAGTGTTAAGGAGAATGGTGCTTTTCATTGATGATGATTTGTGTAGAATTGTGGTTAAAAATTTCATGACTCTTTAAATTCATAAATCATACCTTAAACTCTCAGAATTAAAAAACAAAAAACCTTCCAGTGCCATTAAAAAAAGAATTTGTTGTGAGAAATTATATTTTTTTTAATTATTTTTATTGTTTTTTTTCGGGCAAGCAAATTTGTCTTTCGGGCAAGTAAAATTCTAAAATGTGATGATTTTACTTGCCCGAAGGGCAAGTAAAAAAAAAGTTAGTGTGGAGCCCTGCGTACATGCACAAATGTACGAGCACTGGCACACATACTGTATACGCCATACAAATATTTCACATCCATATATTTTCGCGATTTTGCTTCAAGATGGGGAATTCGCGAGAGTATATTTTATGATTTTGTTATATTTGCATTCACTTTGTACCTAAATATCAAGAAGTGAAAATTTTCAGTAAGTCGCAAAATTAAACCACTGCGAAATATTTAGCATACACAGTACTGCATTCTTGAGGCAAACCTCACTGAATGTAAAATATGATCACCCCTGAAAAAACAACTTAATTCTTTTGAGGTCAAGTAAGTTCACCATCCTGGGCCAAAGCAAATGGATTTCAAGCCAACATTCTAATAATGTCATAATACATGTAATGTATTCCCTGGAAGATAATTGCTCTAGAAAAATGACAGAAACACCCCAAGACACCACTAAAGCTGGGTAGGGGACTGATGAATCCATCATCCCCCTTTAACCACTGGCTGCCACCCTCGCGATTGGATGTAAACCGTCGTGCATTGCGTAGCAACCATTCCTACACAGAAGTCTTTTGTAGAACAGAGCGCTACAAAAGAAGCGCTCTTCCCTATCTAATTCAATTTTTTCATTTCATTTTATTTCAAAACCAAATCATTACAAATATATTACAGGGAAACAAATCACATTATACAATCAAATTACATTATATACAATCAAATTACAATTAATAAAAATGAATGAAAGGTTTAGCGACCCCAAAGAAGCAAAAGGAGCTTGTATTTGAAGCCTTCACATTAATGACATAAAACATTTGATTTCACACAATACCTAACTACAAAATATATATATTGATACATGATAAACGATAAGCAAGGGTACACACGTCACACACACACACACACACCACACACACACACACACACACACAACACACACCCACACACACACACACACACAACAACACACACACACCACACACGCTCCTCGCTCACAAATACAGATGCTCTGATTATTTTACGAGTTATTAAGAGAGAAATAGAAGTAGGGGAAGAAGAAAGGAAGAAATAGTAGTGGGAGGAAACAGCGGGGCACTATGCGTTTATATATGATTTAATAAATTCCGTTTACCAATACCTTAAATTTTGACAAAGTTGTACATGATCTTATATTTTCATTTAAACTATTCCATTTGTTAACTGCCACATTATAAAACGAATTCAAAGCATGGGTCGTACGAATTGGAACTTGATGTAATAAACTCCTTTGCCTTGTATTATGAGAATGAACAGATGAATTATAAATAAACATATTCTTAAAGATTTTGTGGAACTTTTTGTTATGAAATTAAACATGAATAATAAAGTGTGAAGTGTGATCAATTCCTGGACTGGAAGGATTTTCATTTTTGACAAAAGAGAATTGCTGGGACAATTATATTCAGAAAGTGTTATAATCCGAATTGCTTTCTTTTGAAGCGGATTTAATTTATTTAGATATGAAGATATGAATTGCCCCACACTAAATTACAATGGGACAAATGCGGAAGTACGATTGAATTTATAAAGCAGTATTAAAAGGCTGTTTAAATGCTAACTCATGAATCTGTCGTCTCACCACCCTGTTTGGGATATTAACACAAATTTCAATCAACCTTTAAATGTTAAATTTTGCACTTATTAAGTTAAAACCAAAACTCAGTCTTTTTTATTATGTGATATATCTGAAAATATGACTTTTAAATTCATTTTTTTTTATTTATATTTTTTCACACGAAATAGTAAAAATTCATGTTTATTCTGTGTGGGAATGGTTGCTGCCGCATGATATTCAACAAACAATACTTGATAAAATATATATAATAAACATATAATACACATATTTGTTAACTATACTCCTTGTGCAATATAATTTCCTGAATTAACCGGCCGTATGATGATGTGGAATATTATGCTAGTTTTGCAGTGCCTTTTCTCATATGACATTTTAATGTATTTTAACTTTGTCTGTATTTTTAATGGATGTATTCATAATTTATTTAAATATATATTGAATATATATCCATAACTTCAATCATGTATCTCAATCAAATTCTCACGTTATGTATGGAACTCCCAGGCCAGTGTTGGTTTCTTACTTTTGTTATTTTATCTTTCAGAATTATTTCCATGTCCTTCTTAAATCAAATTCAAATTTAAACAATAAAAAAAAAGTATGTACAACATAACATATACGCACACTGGTCTGGGAGCTCGCACACTGGTCTGGGAGTCCCTCACTAGTTTGTCTTCTTCATCACATTATGAAGCAATATATGATTGTGATAATTGAGACCTGGCAAGAATTTAAATATGATATACACAATTTTTTTTGAGTTATACGTCAGACTGAAAAACAAATAACTTTACAAATTCAAATATTCTTAGAAATTCATATGTCATAATGCCACGCCAAATGTTATTTTCTAAATATTGTATATTTTATGTATTTATGTATTTTTATGTAATTGTTGTACAATTCAGCCTCTGGCATGCGATGCAATGAACAATAAACATGAATGATATAAAAAAAAAAAAAAAAGAAATGTGACTCTAGAAGTAAAACTGATGTTATGAAGCTTCAGTTCCCAAGAACTCACTTAGTAGGGGATTGTGGCTGCCTAGGGCCTTCTGCACACAGGAGTATGTTTCATGGTTAGCAGCCATGACTATGGCAAGAGGATTGAAAATACACAAAAGGACAAAAAACATCCATTGTTCATCATTTATTAAATTTATACACTGCATTTAAAGTCCATGGCAACAACAAAGTTGGGAGCATTCTCAAATTTCAGTTTTTAGTTTTAGTTTTTAAACATCTTTAGTGACCCCCCCCAAAAAAAAAATAATAATAATAATAATAATAATAATAAATAAATAAATAAATAAAAAATAAAAAATAACAATACATTTTAAGTTCAAAGACAATTGATCCGGATCTAAACGACAGAAAAACAACCAAGAAATGTGACTCTAGAAAAGTAAAAACTAATGTTATCATGACTTTTAGTTCCCAAGACTCCACTTAGTAGGGGATGTGGCTGCCCTAGGCCCTTCTTCGCAGGAGTAGGTCTTCATGTTGGCAGCCATGACAACAGCATGCACAAGAATTCATAAAGCTAAAGCATAAGT
>JZLH01S0203696.1:0-12036 GCA_001188425.1 Eucidaris tribuloides
CAATGATGCTCTAGGCCAAAATACTCGGCCCGGTGGTTTCGATTTCTGTGTGGTAGGTTTTTTTTCAAGCTTTGTAACTGTTTTCACTATAACGGGGTGCTCAGATGAAGTTATCTCGAGTTGAGCTACACTCTTTTGCTTTAATTTCAATGTTATCATTTCATTTGCCACACCTCGCAACGCAACACACACACCACACACAACACACAACACACACACACACACACACACACACACACACCACCACACACAACACCACACACACACACACACACACACACACACCACACACAACAACACACACACACACAAAATACACACCACATAAATATTACACACACACACACACACAACACACACACACAAACACACACACAACAAACGCAACACGATTACGTATTATATTAACACATAACCATATTATAGTACAATTGTAAGCGCTTCTGCTCATCAAGTGCACGTTTATCAAGAAAAAAGTTTCATATTATGTCAGGAAACACATGTTAGAAATAACTTTTCAGTAACGGATATTAGGGCCTGGAACAAGGTGTTACGTATGATTCCAAACATTTACACAAGATGTACTGACCACTAATATATATTACACAATGTATTAATAATTATTATAAATTAAATATATTATTTATGTACAGATATTTTAATATGTCAAAACACCGCTTTATCAGGTGTAATACTCACAAATGGACTTTTACTACATTGGACAATAATTATACCCGCTGGTACATTCTCGTGTAAACGACCTTGATGATAAATGAATTAAATAAATAAAATAAATAAATTAAATAAATAAATAATAAACAAATGAATAATGCATAATACGTTTAAAAAATAAATAAATAAGTCCCATACATTACATAACATACATACATACATACTTGAATAATACTATTTACATTAAAATAAATTATTTAAATACATAAACAAATAAATAAATATATAAACAAATAAATTTTAAGAAATGAATCATATTAAAGGTTAAAATGACTGATTGGGAGATGTCCTAACTTTGCGGCTGAACTACTCTAGAATCAAGTAAACTATTGCAAGGGATTATCGTGTGAAATCTGCTAGTCAAACGTTGATAAATTCTAAAATAACCAATGTCAATATCCCTCGTGGGACAGGCCAAACCTGCTGTTGTTGGCTCTCTATGGGTCTTACTTTTATCGTGCCTCCGATAAATTTAAAAATATAGTATGTTCATGCGATTCTCCAATTTACAGACAAATCTCCAGCTGGAAGATCCACTCCAGCTATGTGTATAGTTGGTATACATTTCAACTCATTTGGTTCTTGAGGTATTTTCAAGTGTTCCCAATCATGTCACTAATCTTTAATCATTTAATTTGCTGTTTATTATTACATAATTCTAATTAATATAAATATGGGCTATATAAAACCAAGGAGTAAGCGTTAATATATACAGAGATATCTGTCTCGTAAATTCTGTACACGGACGTTCCTAATTGTGATTGTCATCAATCATGTTTCCATTTTTAGCAGGAAGGACAGGTCCAATCTCTTTCTAGTCAGACGTTTCATTTTTCTCTTAAATCTGTCTCAGTTACTGACGGCAAAACACGAATACTACACAAACAAAAAAAAGTAACTACCCCCGTTTTTCAAACAACCGTATTACTTTTTAACGAAAATAAATTTCAGCAAAATAATTTTGGCAAGGAGTATTTCTTCTACACTGTATTGACTAAATCTTGTGTGAAAATGTGAATGATCGTTCAAGCCATGCATGAGTGATCATGCATTACCCAAGGCAAAAATGTCACTTTCAAAAGGCACAGGAGCATCTCTTACGCCAAAATAAAAAAAATGGTAAAAATAATGGATTTTTTTATTGTTCTAATAGGCTTCATTCAACCTTGACATGGTTAAACCTCTTACCGTATGTTCGTAACAACATGTAAAGATACGGTTTTTGACTGAAAAATACCGATTTTTAGTTTTTTTCATAACTTAATGGATTTTTACAATTTCAAAATTGAGAAAGAAATGTTGATAATTGTATATGAGCTCATTGAAAGCGTGAAATATGCGAAAAGTTCCAGGTTGAAGTGTAATGGGGGTCAATCGATGAGACTTAATATAATAGCGCTCAAATCATTCACCAGAAACAAAAAATTTGTCAAAATCCTGCATCACAAATTCCCCCAAATGACCCTTGTGACTTTTAAAAGTTGACATTTTGCCTTTTAATGCATTGCTCACTCATGCATGGCTTGAGACGGATAAATCGCATTTTCATATATAAGTTAGTCAATGCGTGTAGGAATACTCCTGCTAAAATTATTTTGCAAAACTTATTTCGTTACTAGAAAGTTATGGTAGTTGAGATGAAAGGGGGTAGTTAACCTTTTTTGTTTGTTTTACATGGAGAGGATTAGCGTCGACAGTGGTATATATTCAGGAGTACACACACGAAAACGTTTTAAACAAAAATTGTATGTTGAGATATTCAAAACGTATTTTCATCGAATTTGAATTTATATTCATTCTTCATCATATTTGCATCAAAACCTTGATTCAAAGTGTTTCATTGATGCACTTGGAATTTTAATTGAATTTTGCGACATTTTCCGCATTGTAATTGTCAAATTAACAGGAGAGTATAAATTGGAACAACTTCTTCCATACGAAACTTCCTTAACATTACAATATTTGAAATCTTGCGTAAATAGTACAGGTAGAAAAATAATTTTAAAAAACTACAAATAAGTATATACGTAAATGGGGACGTGATTCGGTAAGAAACTCAATTTCAGGAAGACTTTGGAAATGGTCTGTTCTATGTCTTTTCGTGGTTTGGGCTGTGTGTGTTGTTGGTGTGGTGTGTTGGTGTTGTGTGTGTGTGCGGTGTTGTGTGTGTGTGTGTGTTGTGTGTGCGTCGTGGTGTGTTGTGTGGTTGTGTGTTGTGGGGTGTTGGTGGTGTGTGGTGTGTGTGTGTTGCGTTGGTGTGTGTGTGTTGTGTGTGTGTGTTGTGTGTGTGTTGTGTGTGTGTGTCTGTGTGTGTGTGTGTGTTGTGTGTTTAAGTGGGATGCACACTTCTTTATAAAGATTAGATTGAATACTGCAGAACAGGCCAAATGTTTTCAAATGTTGTTTTCAGACGGCAACTGAAAATGTCTTTTTTTTTTAAAGACAAACCTCTACACAAATCAACATGCTGACAACAAGTAATAACACAGAAATCTATAACTGTGACAATTTTTAACTTATTGAATATTTTCAACGCTAGGACTTCAGGGATGGAATTTTCAATTTTTTAAAACTTACTAAAACACAACAAGTTACTCTGATGAAAGGTGACATCACGAACAGTACTCCGGTTCTTTTTTAGGAGTGTATATATTCCCCGCAGCGGCAACAGAAAACTATTTTTTCATTCGATACCCTATTTGCAGTAGCATCAGAAGGAGTGTTCCAATGGAGCTGTTAACTCCCACGACAGTACGTATGCTGGTTTGAAAATTCATGGCGCTTGTACGCGTACGCGGACGCTTGGCCTTACGATTAATGTACATGAACCTTGATCGCCGAAGGATTTAGGGCTCCGAAAATTCCTAAAATGGGTCCGATTGGAATCTGTAATTTGTTGTTTACTTTTCATTTGTTTCGCCATATTAATTTATTATCTATTGTACATTAATTGACATACTTATAACAGCATTCCCAGAGTAAGTTCACCTTTCAAAGCCTACCTGGGGGGGGCTTAGGTCCCGCGTACTGTTGATTTACGTTATTGTACATGATTACCGAAATTTGTCATTATCCTTGGGATTAGTCATGGTGTCTATTATTATAATGTCAGAATCAGAAGTGACAACTTTAAAGACATTGAAATCTCAAAGAATCCATTTACTGCGGGTATTAGTTTTTTTTTTTTTTTTTTTTTTTTTGTTGGACAAAATTCAATTACACAAAAAGTGACAGCTTAGGTGTAACATCGCGAGAAGTTCATTCGCAGGTTGAGACGATATGCGGTTACGCAGTGTTTTATTTTCCTGCAATTCCCGCAATTTTCACATTACTGTGTAATGTGGTCCTAAGCAAGCTATACGGACCAATACCGCCCTCTACTTGGAAAAAACGAACAAATTTTGCCTTGGGTGGATTGAATTGATTCTGTCAGCCAAACCTGGACAAAGTTTTTGTTTTCAAGGACAATTGTGCAGAAATTTTGGAAAAATTAAAATTTGAAAATGTTGAAGCAATGGTCCTTCATGTTTCAATTTATTATGTCGAGTCATTGGTAAACTAAGCATTTGTAGCCAATATTTTCAGTAATCATTTGTTAAATAAAGGTGAATTACAGAGCTATTCTTGAGCTACGACTGCAATGAAAACCACCACTCATTACTTTGTGCACAAAAAGTAATAGAGTCGTCCCCAGATGTGTGGCATTTTTGGGACAACAAACTGAAAATTGAATCTACAATTAACAACAGCGGGGAACTATGATATTTTTTTTTGGATATCCCGCTTCGGGGTATGGACGTCATAAACGTACATTGCACGGACCGCTTGCAGGTGTGAATAATCAACAGTTCTTGTTCATTGTTAGTTAACGAGTTGCCTTGGAAGTTATTTTTTATGTTTAAGCTTCTCATTCCTATAATCAAAGTCTCTAGGAATTTCCTTTCATAATATTGTTATCATCAGACTGCAGATTTGTTTGAAGGGGGCCCCCAAGGGGGTGTTCCATCCATCCTACCATCACGATGAGTCGCCCAATGTTTCCGCGTTCAGCCAATATTTACACTGCGAGGGGGACTGTTGGGTTGCTCACGGAGTCTTACCAAAACGAAACCTTGAACGCAGTGTTCGGGAAGAAAGAAGAGTCCAAATTCTTAGATTAAGTGGGAAGAAAATGGTGTACTCTTGTGCACCTCAGGTGTCACTTTTAATCGAAAATGGTGCAGTATAACATGTAAAAGGCATTATGTTCGAATTAGTTCGATCCATTTATCTGTATCGGCTATTTGGGGAAAACCAACAAACGGAGAATTGTACAGAAACAAGGACTTACGGGTGAAACAAAAGGGGCAGGACACCAAACCTTGTACTTTGGACCAATCTTGAATGGTCAGGGGTCATACGTTCAGATGAACTAATTTTCACAAATGCTCCTTCACCTTGTAACTATGTGGTTGAATTGTTTCGGTGATTATACCAGTGTGTCTAAAAAAAAAATTTGCAAGTCAAAAGTGACCTCTTAGTAATGATAAAACCATTTATCTGACGGTCATGCTTTACATTCACCATCAAGGGCATAATCATAGCTATCAAATGCCGTTTGTTCTGTTTCAGTTTGCTTGTTTTAATCCTTGAGATATGTTTATTTTACCACGAAAGGGTAAAATCACAAATGTGTCACTTTTCTACAGCAATATACCATCAGGCCCTCTTCCGTAAAAATGACACAATTGTGATTCCGCCGTTTTGTTTATTTACAAGACTATCTCGAGATCAAAACAAGCAAATTCAACAAAACAAACAGCTCTTAAAGCTAAGTCAGGTTGCCTTAATGTTGACGTAAACATGTGTCACAATAGTATTTTCTAACTGTCAAAGAGGGCGCTTTTCTCATTGAACAATTTTTTGACGTGTTGCAGCATGTCTCAACAAAAATTGCAAGTGAAAGCGCCCTTCTTCGGCAATGAGACAATACCTGGTGAATGGAATGTTGCTATCACCATCAGAGAGCGAATGGTTATAGCTCAAATGCCATTTGTTTGTTCAATTTGCTGTTTTAATCTCAAGATATAATGTAAACAACAGAATGGTGGGAATCACAATTGTTTAATTTTACAAGGGATTTTAGTAAGAACGGCACAATTTGCAATTTTACCCTTTCTTATTTCAAATTAACATATCTTAAGATTAAGACAAAGAATTAAACAAAACTAACAGGTATTTGAAAGCTAAAGACTATGCATTCACGTTGACGTAAGCACTCATGCACATAGGAGTATTTTCTAATTACCAAAGAGGGCGGTTTATTTTTACTTGCACAAATTTTTTATGAGACACCTTATAAGCAAGTGAATAGTCTTATTTTGAAGTATTTTATGGGTATAATTAAGTAAACAGTCTTCAAACAAAAGATTGTTAGAGTGAGCACAGTCAGACGTTTTTTCAGAACTGTTATTTTTCTTTTCGCAAACAAAGGTCTATGACACACAGTTTTTTTAGAATCGTCTTCCAACAGAAGAAATTTCAAATGTATTACAAACTTGTTTCAAAGGCTGGAACTAACTTTTTCGGGTATGGTTTACAAGTTTTGAGTTAGTTTTCTGTAATTATATTCATTTTTGCAGACAAATGTTTTCTGGTTTAAGAGTCTACATTTGTTTCATCCGTCACATTTTTTTGATAGATTTCCAATTAATTATAAATTAATTTTTGTACGATTAACTGCGTTAAACTTTGGTTAATAAGGCGTAAGGTTCACTGACCTATAAGTGGCTGAAGAAAAGTTATAAAAAAGAAAACGCCTTTTTCAAGTGGACATGGACAGATTTCTGAGACATCGGAGATCATTTTCTGTAAAAGAAAATACTCATATAAGTGTGTATTCTTTTTTGAAAAAATTCTAGATTATAACATGAATTTGCTTTCACTTTTTCAGATATTTATTTTATCAGTCGTAAACGTAAATTACAGTCTTTATTGGTTAAATTTGCGGTTCCGTTATTTTTTGTATCAAGCTATTTTTTGTAAACGTATGTAAATTTACATTATCTTCGAGAAACAGTTCAGTTCAATTGCATATTTCATTGCATTTAAATTAAACTTTTGAGTTAATATACCTGCATTGACAATAAATTGGTCTCATGTGTTGAATTCTTGTAAAAGTCATTTGTCTTTCCGAATCCTCAATAAAATCTATCGATTGCATCTAACACAACATTACATTTCATTTGTCTTCAGGTTTCATCAATTCTAATGTATTTCGATATGTGCACTGAACGCACTATTTGCATCTATAGTGTAAATGTTGTCGTGGACCTGTAAAACCTACTTTGATTGCCAGTTTTTTCTTCGCAATATCACCTAAAACTTCAGAGTGAAAAGATTATACAATTAAAGAAAAAACTGGGATTACTGAGTAGTACATGATATAATTAAGGGAGCTTTTGCCTTACTTTGCTTAAAAAATAAACTGCTCATTGCTAACTTGGTAAGGTTATTTGTACAACACCGGCCTACGTGGAATGCTAGGTGAGAGCATGTAAATGACAAATGAAATACTACGAAAATACATCTTTTCATATTCGGGTTAAAATCATATATCGCAGAATGTAATCTTACATATTTGTCTGACACAGAAAAAGCGGCACATATTGTTCGTGTGTGTGTTGGGTGTTTGTTTGTTGTGGTGTGTAGTGTGTGTGTGTGTGTGTTGTGCTTGGTGTGTGTGAGATGTGTGTGTGGATGTGTGCATTGTGGGTGTGTGTGATATGTGTGTGTGTGATTGTGTGGTGGATGTGTGTGTTTAGTGTGCGTTGTGTGTGTGTTGTGAGTGTGGGGGGTGGGATGGGGTAGAGAAAGTGATTGCTCTATTTGTTTAATCCCAAATTATTTCGTGAGAAAGGGAAATACAAGGAATCACGGTGTGGAAATAGGAGTTATATTTCTTTGGGGGCAATCCAAGCAAAACCATGCGGGGTGGGGGGGGGTCGCGGGTTGTGCCAATGATTTGAATTATTTTTTTGTTTTGTATTTCTATTTGCCTAGTTATTTTCCAGCTGACAAACGAGAAGGTTAGGTATATTATCTTAAATCATTTTATTGTATGGCTAATTTTTAAACAGATACGAATGAGAGGGGAGAGGAGGGGACTGTATTGGATTTTTATTTACACGTATTTTTTTTTGGGGGGCAGGGGTAAATAAGCTTAGCGATAAAAGCAGTGCGTATAGTCTTTCTTTTTATTAGCTGCGAGACAGACAAATTATTTCTTATCAATTATTGATGGAGCAGATGAGGAAGCAAGCAGCTGAGAACAATGAACTTATTTGTTTGCTGGGTATTAGGCTAGTAGACGTACTGAAATTTACCATGGAACCCACCACTAATTGCAACAGAAACCATTCCAAGTTTTTATGGCTCAAAATATGGTTTAAAATAACATACTAAAAATCACGGAAAATCGGAGCTGTGGAACATGCCCATTTTCCAAGATGGCCGCCAAGATGGCCACCATGTTGATGAAAGTTCAAGTTTTCAGGATAAATTTTGTTTAGAACATCCAATTCCCATAAACTTGGTGGCATTTAAAAGTAAATTACATTTCCTACAATTTGATACCACATTTGATAGGTTTTAGGGTGACTTTCATGATGATTTTGGGTCAAAAACCTTATTTTTTGACATTTTTCCCAAAAATCGAAAATACCAAAAACACGTTTTTTCTCATAAATCTACAGTTTATTTACCAAATGATGTCATACTTTTCTAGAATTTGCCCAAATATATGAACAACTCTTTGTGAAAACTGGAAGTTGATTCCTATTTTTAATCAAAAGTTAGAAGGTCGCAAACTTGACAACTCGGTAGTCACTATAGGAGCATTTTTGCCGGTACATACGTTATGTGCATAGTATTTCCATAGACTACACGTGCTATTAGTGTGTATATCAGGTGCATAGTATTTCAATAGACTACAGGTGCTATGAGTGCGTATATTGAGTCCTTGTATTGTCGCAAAACCATGTGATGAAAACCATTAATTTCTTAAAATGAAATTGAAAGTTTTAAAATATCCAGTTGTCATGGTAACTGTAGCTATAATGCAGCTTATGTTGTCATGGCAACCACATGTGGAATATGCTATATACCGTATGTGGGATAGCGATGTTTTTGTATTTGCACACCAAATCTTAACCGAAAATGTGTTGTATTATGTCAAATAGGCCTACTGCTTAGTAGACCTATTATATTAAAGGACGAAGCACACTCACATTCGACTCAATGAGAGCAAATGTGCCCCTTTTTATTCAAAATGGCCGCTAAAGTGGCCACAAAAATGAAAATTTTGTGAAAATATGTACTAATACAGTACATCAGCTAGGAAGTGTAAATTGTTTATACATGTACACTCTTTGTTTATCTAGATTTATGTACTGAATATCCCTTTCTGGTGCATTTTGGGATAAAAAGGGCCAATTTGTACCTTTTTCTTTCCCACAATGCACCAGAACAGGATAATTACTGCAAGATCAACAATAATTATCGTCTATACATGTAGATCACCATAGTAATTAGTTACGGCTTGACATATTTTTAAAGGGGAAAGTTACGCAAGGTTACCATTGAAAATACATGCTTATAGCAAAAAGGCCAAATGAAAATTTCAATTAAAAGCCCTACAAAGATCAAACACTGTACCTTTAACTGGCTGCATTTTGCATTGGGGTGATGTGCTGGCTTGGATTTTAAGTCATTTTATAAATCATCAATGTCACATTCTGGATCAGGAAGAGTCACATTGGTGCAATGAAGTCCCTTACACTCGATCGAGCATTGTAATCCATAATTTCTACAGCAACATATCAATTAGTGAGGCACATAATGTATTAGTGGGGCACATTATCTGAAAAAGATGTACACTTCTGACAGAAAGAGTGAATTTTTGCATAAAGGTGTATTTTGCGGGATTTATTTCAACAATTGCCGGAGCCAAGAAATCTGACTTTGAATTCCAACTTGGCCACCGTGGGGAAAGATTAAATATCAATATTTGGGCTACTGAATGACCTGCAGTAAAGATATTTAGGACACAGGGCATTTTGACATGCTGAGTCAAACAATGGATTAATTTGAACGCCTGACAAACCACATTGTTGGATTCCAATATGGCCGCCGTGATGAATTGTTGAAAATCCCTTAATTGGCAGAAATAATCCTTAGGGGGGTACACCTGGCCCCTGAGGGCAAAGGGGCAGGGCCCAGAAACGCTAAGAATAGGTATTCTTGAAACATTTTCACTAGATCCAGAAAATGTTTAGCCAAGTCACATTGTGTATAGCTCTATATCTGATGAATAATTCCTCATGACAATGTCCAGGTGGCTATGTTAGGCTACTGAAAGGGATGACAGGTTGGGGGTTAGGGTATGAGGATAATTCACACTTACATCTTCTTCTTTAAACCGCATGATTTGATTTATATCAAATTTGGCAGGAATGATCCTCAGGCGAAGGGGATTCAAGATCACTCAAATGGTACACCTGGCCCCCTGGGGACCCGGGGCACAGGCCCCAACGTCCCCAGCCAAGTTGATGCCGTCGTTCATGACAGTTCACAGGGTGGTCACATTTGGCCCCAGAAGGATACTTTATATCAGGGGGAGTGGGGGGGGGGGGAGCAAGGGGAAAAATGCATTGTCATATCCTTCATGAAAAAAAATGTTCAGATTTAATCTTGGCAGAATCATTCCTATGGGAATGGGATGCATTATTATTGGCGCTAATATCCAAGTTCCGTATTATGCTAAAAAAGATCGTCTGGGGTACGTTTCTTAGGGTCGGACATTATTATCGCTAATATTAAGTTCCGTTTTACAATAAAAAGGATCGTCAGGAGTTTGTTTTTTAGGGTCAGGTATTATTGGCGCTAATATTAAGTACCGTATTAGGCTAAAAAGGATCATCTGGAGCTCGTTTTTTAGGGTCGGACATTAGTAGCGCTAATATTAACTTCCGTTGTACACTGAAAAGGATCGGATGGACGTTGGGGCCTGTGCCCCGGGTCCCCAGGGGGCCAGGTGTACCATTTGAATGTTCTTGAATCCCCTTCGCCTGAGGATTATTCCTGCCAAGTTTGGTATAAATCAAATCATGTGCTTTAAAGAAGAAGGTGTAAGTGTGAATTATCCCCATAGGGCCTTCCTCCCAACCTGTCATCCCTTTCAGTAGCTTAACATGGCCACCCTGGGCGTTGTCATGAGGAACAACAATCATCATACATAGAGCTACACAAAATGTGACTTGGCTAAACATTGTCTGGATCCGGTGAAAATGTTTGAAAATTACCTATTCTTAGCGTTTCTGGGCCCTGCCCCTGTACCCTCGGGTTGCCAGGTGTACCGCCTAAGGATTATTTCTGGCAATTTAGGGATTTTCAACAATTCCCCATGGTGGCCGGAATTCAAAATGGCTGCAATGTGGTTTGTCAGGCGTTCAAATTAATCTCTTGGTTGACCCAGCATGTCAAAATGGCCTGTGTCCTAAATATCTTTACCGCAGGTCATTCAGTACCCCAAATATTGATATTCAATCTTTCCCACGGTGGCCATGATGAAATTCAAAGTCAGATTTCTTGGCTCCGGCAATTGTTGAAATAAATGGCCCCAAATACTCCTGTATGCAAAAATTCACACTTTCTGTCGGAAGTGAACATCTTTTTCACATAATGTGCCCGTCTAATTGAAATGTTGATGTAGAAAGTATGGACTACAAAGCTCGATCGACAGCAGGTGTTGAGTGTAAAGGACTTCATTGCACCAATGTGACTCATCCTGATCCAGAATGTGACATTGATGATTTATAAAATGACTTAAAATCCAAGCCAGCACATCCCCCACATGCAAATGCAGCCAAGTAAAGGTACAGTGTTTGATCTTTGTAGGGCTTTTAATTGAAATTTTCATTTGGCCTTTTTGCTATAAACATGTATTTTCAATGGTAACCTTGCGTAACTTTCCCCTTTAAAAATATGTCAAGCCGTAACTAATTACTATGGTGATCTACATGTATAGACGATAATTATTGTTGATCTTGCAGTAATTATCCTGTTCTGGTGCATTGTGGGAAAGAAAAAGGCACAAATTTGCACTTTTATCCCAAAATGCACCAGAAAGGGATATTCAGTGCATAAATCTAGATAAACAAAGAGTGTACATGTATAAGAATTCAGACTTCCTGATGTACTGTATTAGTACATATTTTCACGAAATGTACATTGTGGTGGCCACTTTAGTGGCCATTTTGAATAAAC
>JZLH01S0203718.1:3137-15155 GCA_001188425.1 Eucidaris tribuloides
GTACAATTCTCCCAGGGAGGATCATGGAATGGAGCACACTCAACGGAGACATCAAGGTAGATATCAAAATGATCATATTTGTGATCTGTTACTTACCGCGGTACCATGATAAAGTCACACAACCCAAATGTGATGCACATTGTTTAGCTCCCTCTTAATCACTGAGATCAGTGGTAATTATGCAGAGGCTGCACAAGTGCACAACAAAAGACATTAAATTAACATAAGAAATATGGGGTGAAAATAATGAAAGTGGGGTGAAAACAAAGCATAAGATTGTTATTTTCGCACTTCAAACATAACTTTTACACAGTTTTGCAACCCAGGGCACAGCGCTAAAAAAAAAAGGAAGTAATTCCACAAAATAGCAGATTTCTATTTGGTACCCCTGGGTACCATTTATGTCATGTAAGGAAAGTTCCAAATACTAATAAGAAAGTAAAGTTTACTCAAAAATCTAAAGTTTAATTACCTTCACATGTTGCAAAAGTTTGAATATGTATATTTTTCACTCAAAAGCATTTTTCTTTCTTTGTGTATGTTTTGTTAAAAATGTGAGACTTTATCAGGGGATCGTGGTGACAGGTCACATTTTTGGTCACCTGTGTAAATATTTTTTTCTTTTATTTTAACCAGTGTTAATATTTGGTGAACGAAATCAAGGCATTTATGTGCATTCAAAGAATATAGAATAAGAAGAGAAAGACAGCAGTGAAAATTTGAACCATTTGTGAATTATGAAAATTCAAAAGTTTATTCATTACTTATTATTGAGCATCCTTGAATTGGCAATTCTGCAACTTTTGTGATGAGAGAGTGGAAATATCTCCATTGACTTTGAACATTTGCACCTTTCCTCATTTCTCATCAAAAAACAAATTTTCTCTCCCTTGAGAAAAATGGCATTTGTAAAAATTTGTGCACAAGACCAATGGGGAGTTTTCGTCATTGTTATTGCAAAAAAATGTTGCCAATTTGAGATTTATCCAATAACAAGGATGAAATAAACTTTGAACTTTCATAATCAATGAACAAAGTCAAACTTAGTCAAACTTCAACTATTTTTGATTTGTTAAATTGTTCTTTATTCTATGACTGCATATAGATATCTGGGGTTCATTCCCTTTAAAAAGTGATTTTTTTTTCTTCGAACTAGTGAGATTAAATTACGCTTCTAACTGGTTAAGTACTGCAATTGACCAGAAGAGATGGTAAATTTTTCAAAATTGCTTTTTTCTCTTGTCAGACTGAAAAAAAATGGAAATCTATGTTAATTCTTAAATTCAGCTCAGACTTGCCCTTTCTGGACAACACTGCTTTTAACCCGTTGGAGACTAAGTACGACTTAACTTATGTTAGGGCACATGGCAATGCGTGTTATAGTGAAATTAAATCGTCTCCAACAGGTTAATATCAACTTTCACTATATTAGTTTAATATTTTATGTACACTTACAGATGACAAAAGGGACGAGACACCTGTAGCTTCAGAACAAAATGGAGACCAGAATACGGGAAAGAAAGTCAAGAGGCTGAAGAAGGTTGTGTTGACTGAACTGCAGCTGAGAATATTAAAGGTAATGAAAGTGATTTTTTTTGGTAAATTGGTATAATTAGAGGAAATTAAAGGTAAATTACATGATTGGGAGTAAGTGTTGGAATTACTTTTTATTTTTAGGAGCCCAATCTTTGAATAAAAATCACGCAGAGGCTCCATTTTTCATTTTAAACGCAGAGCATTTTTCAGTTTCGCAGAGGCCGATTCTTTTTCAGCGGATTACAGGTACTCCGTCATGGGTATTTGGCATCGCAGTGTGCCCCTTTGCTTGTTTTAAATCAACAAAATTTCATGTGATGTGCGCTTGTATATGGTACCCAAATATAAAATCAGTGGGGTGTGAGAGCAAGATTGGAAAAAAATCTGAAAATAAAAAATGAGTACGCAAAGGTGTGTTCCAGGGATATTAGGGAGCCAACGTAATGAGACGTGCCGGGGTCGCAAGGGCCGGACCAGCCTACAGGGGCCGATGGAAAGCACTATAGGCGGGTATCTAAAGAGATGCGTCTCTGGTGGCAATGCCTAAGCAATTTTGGAAGACGCATAGTGATCACCTCGGATCAAGAGTAAGAGTGAATTGCTACTCCTTCACAGGTTATAAATAATAGGTTGGCAGTTGGAGGATATTCCAATAGTACTAAGAAAAGTTGATGGAACAGTGGAAAAATGAAAAGGAACGTAGTTTATCATGTCTAAGAAGTCGACACGATTCCCCAACGCTGTGTGAAGACGGTGGGGCGCATTTGCCGTAGTGGTAGGATAAGTGATTTGCAGACCGATTAAGAATGAGTGGGATTTGATTATGGTAATCGGTGGCTTTAAGAGAAATCTTTATTATTTTTTGATGGTGTTGATCATGAGACTCAGCACAACCCTCAACAGAAATGATGAGGGAGGTTTCGTGTCATCTGGCGGAAACGTTCACACACTGTATAGAGTAACAAATAATATATTAATTAAATGGGAAATATGTTGCGAAGTAACAAGGAGTGGGCGAAAGTTTAGCGGGCCCAGACCGCTAGAGAAGCAAGGCAGTGAAGAGGACACCACCAGCACTGCAATTCTCTGACCGCGAACCAGCTGGGCGGAGAGATTTCACTCACAGGTGACTGTAGAGTAGGGCCTGCTTCAAATCTAGCTGCTTCTCATAGATTCGTTGCACTTGTTTTTGTAGCTTGAATACGCTTCGAAAAAAGAAAAAATCGGTGTAGAATTTTCAGAAAAGAATAGATTTCTTACAGTCGCTGTGAGGCACATTTTGTGGTTGAAATTTAATCCACTTTGCAGAGTGCAGAAATTTACGGGCGGTGCGCAAGACAAAATCGTAACTTACCGATGTTTTGAAATACACTTTTACAACACCGATTGTAACACATGTGGGGCACTACATGTATAGCCAATTTCACTGAGAAGCTAGAACTGGTGCGTGCCGTCAATGCAATTGACCCCAGAGTTAAGTCTGATAGAGACCTAGCCTTTTAGAAACTTTAAAAGATGTGATTTCAAACATCTTGCTGTTAGAGCGCTGTGAAGCCTGTGCGGATGAGCTACTCTTTCAGATTGTGTGATTGAGGCATTTTCTTCTCTGCTCTGCTATTTTTGTTTAAAGTTCTTGCCTAGAAATTTTCGGCCAGATGCTCTCCATTTTCTTTTCTAGAGCTATGATGAATAGAGATTTCTTTCCTGAATCAGTTAATAAGAGTATGTACTTGCTCCAGCCCAGAGATGGGGAAAGGGACAGTGTAATGGGCGACGGCGACGGCGCTGCCGCCGAACTTTCGCGCTAATGTTTGCCGTCTTTGGAGGGACGGGAGCGATTTTCATGTTTGGGAGTCCGCTCGTACTTTAGCGAGTTTTTGGCAGTTACGAGAGCGATCGTCAGGAGTCAGACGAGAGCGAAATACCGCGTCGTGCGCTCTCCGGTGTATTTTTTGTCACATCGCTGTTGGAGTAGTCCTCAACTTGGGATTAAGCTATTCTAGAATGAAGTAAACTATGCAAGGATTCTGCCGTGTAAATCTTGTAGTCGAACATTGACTCATTCTAAAATAACTAATGTCAATATCCCTCATGGCAGGCAAACCTGTTGTGTAGCTCTCAATGGTTTCTACTTCTATTGTGCCCCAAAAGAATTAAAATACTAGTATGTTTATGCTTGATTCTCCTCAAGTAAACAAATTAGAGACGAATCCTTCCAGCTGGAAGATGCACTCTAGCTGGTTTATAGTTGGGTATATATTTCAACTCATTTGGTTCTTGAAGCATTTTCAAGTGTTCCCCAATCATGTCAGTAACCTTTAACCCCATTGGCTATGGGAACCAGATATGTCCTGTGCTAACTGTATGGGATTTTCAGAATCTTGCAAGCAACAGGTTAAAAATTATTAATATTCAATAAGTGCACAAGTACATAAATCTGCTAAAAAGTCTTCATGAGAGTAACCCCAAGGTCCTCCCAGTTAGCTGTGTTCTGGGTTGGTTGTCCTTAGGGGGAGATGTCTGGTGAGTGTTATCTCGGGGAGGGGGGGGAAGTGGGAGGGAGTGGGAGTTGTCCTCTTGGGAAGTAGTTGCCAAATCACTCTCCAGACATCCTCTGTAAACATAAAATTTGTGACCTGTGTGTGTTACATCTGATGATTGAAGTTCGGCCTAAAATTGCTATATCCAAAATTTATACTAAATACCACATCTTTCTGGTCTCATGTAAATACACCAAATTTCTTATTCCTTTGAAGTTTCTTAATTATAGACTGATAAAATTTTGTGGATCGTAGTTGAAGTCTTTCTATGAACATGTGCAAGGTGAATACTCCAGTTTGATTTCATAAGAATAAACAATACACATACTGACCTTGAGTCAAATCAAATTCTTTGAATTATGAGAATGGAAGATATTTACCTGGATGATTTATTAATGATATTGGCTCAAAGAGTCACTGACTATGTCATTTCTGCTCTACAAATGTACACCTATATATATGTGCCACAAAGGTTACATGTAGACCAATAAAACTTCACCAGTTCCCCTTTTAAAGGCAGAGCATCTCTTTTGCATGCCTAAAATCATGCTTAAGTTAACATTGTTTAAGTACATGTACAATGGTATAGACAAAAATCCCATCTAAGAACCTGTAGCAAAATATAGGAGCTAGAAACTCGGTTTTAATGGAACTATAGTGACAATTAGACACTGATTTCAATTGTCTTATAGAGACAACTAATTCCTAGCATAGAACACACACTAACCTAACCATTATTTTTGGGAGTGTTTTTCAAATTATGGGTATTTGACAGACACATCCTTCATTCATAGCCTAAGGGCATGAATGATGGTTTGCTGTCTAGCGAGAGGGGTGCAAATGAGATGCTCTGCCTTTAATGGAATATAAGAAGATCTTAAGAATGTGGCGGATATGTACACTCATGTTAATTACTTCCTTTTCTCGTATTTCTCCAGACAAACTTTGATGTCGATCCAAACCCAAGTGACGAGAAGATAAAACACATCGGAAAAATTGCATGTCTCAAATGGCAATTAGTGTCCCGCTGGTTTCGCCGCAAGCGAGCATCATCAGGCATTCAAGAATCTTTGCAAGCACAGGGATCACAGCAAGCACAAAGCACGAGCCAGCTTGCATCCAACACTCCAAGAAGGCGCTTTGTGACCAATGTAAACGTCACCAGGCCGAGCAGTGTTGCTACCACTTCTCCCGCCAGTGTCGCACATTTCAGTAAACCAGCTCCCATGGATATTGCACCAAAGGAACCAGTTCCCCGCCATCAGCAAGATCAAAGTGTGGTAACTGCAGCAAAGGAACCAGTTCCGCAGCATCGAGATCAAAGTGTTGTTACGCTCTGTACTGTGGGTGTGCCAGTGCAGGTAGTAAGTGTCCTACCTCAGATTCCAGTCGTACCACAAGTTCAAGTTGTGCCACAGATTCCAGTTGTAGCGCAGACTGTTGTTTTATCTCAGCCTTCAGTCGTACCTCGGGCTGCAGTGTCACCACCTACTTACGTTGTGTCTCGGGCAAGTGTGTCAGCACCGACTTATGTTGTATCTCAGGCCCCAGTTGCACCGCCGGCCCCAGTGCCAACACTGACTCCCATTGCACCAAAGCGCAAAGTGGCACTATCAGCTCCAGTTGCACCACAAGCACCAATTGCATCTCAGGCAACACTGGCTCCAATTGCACCAAAGGCACCAGTGGCACCCCCAGCTCCAGTTGCACCGCAAGCCGCAATTGCATCTCAAGATCCACTTGTATCTCAGGCAAGTGTTGCACCTCAGACTCCTGTAGTGTCTCCGGCTGTAGATTTACCCGTGGCTTCAGAGGCTTCAGTTGCATTTCAGACCTCAGCTGTACCTCATCATCCAGTTGCGTCTAGGGCACCAGTTGCACCACAGGCTCCAGTCGTATCTCAAGCTCCAGTTGAATCACAGACTGAAGGTGTAACTTGGGCTCCAGGTACATCAAAGGCTTCAGCTAAAGTATCAGAGAATTTTCTTCGCCGTGTGTTGTTTGAGCTGTTTCAAAAAAATCTGTCCTCATGTGGGATAAGTAGTGATCTGACAATTGAGCAGATTTATTCGGATCAGTGTACAAGTGCATTTGCAGACTTAAGTGGAAAAGATGTTGTCACAGAGCTGCTCAAAGCTAAAATGTGTGCTTCTGAATCTAAAACGACTCGGCAAATCTCTAAGACATCTAGAACATCTAACTCATTGCCATTAGCTTGCCCCAAAGTTGATCAACCAGCTCATTTGAAGCGTACTGATATGAAATGTTCTGCTGTTGAACAGCCATCATTGCACCATAGAACAGATGGAAATACGAGTGTGGCTGGAGCAGCAGCAGTAGCTGTGAATTCGTCTCCTGAAGCGTCTGTGCCATGTCGATCAAACAGCCCTGTGGAGATACAGATGTACGGCAGGGAAGAATTACCAGAGTCTTTTCAACAGTCTACTTCTACCTCAGATCTGCAAGCCAAAGGGACAGTAACAACTGATACCAACATGTCTTTCAGATTTTCAGGACCAGCTGTCCACACGCAAGGTAATTCTGCAATCAGTGACATACGTTCATCTACGTCATCTAGAGCAGTTCAACCTGTCGTAGAAAAGGACATGGAACCTGGTAATGATATTCTGTCGGTAACATCCTCTAAGGGTAACCCACAAAACTGCTGCACCACTAGTGACTCATCAAATGCAGAGAATTCATCGAGTGAATTTGTTATGCCATCCATTGTAAAAGTTTATTCCCTGTGTGATGAAGAAACAAGCAATCCTGCTGCAAATGACCAATGTCAGCGTCAAAATGGTGGCAAATTCGATGAGAATGATAATAATTTGCCTCGTGCTGATGATGCCCCAGCCAGTATTACATCGGGCCAAGTAAACTGGAAGCAGTCATCCCTTCAAGCATCACCAGAAAGTGCCAGACCTCTTGATCTGACACCTAGGAAAAAAATTCAGATGGACCCACCACCAGGACGAGAGTCAATTTATGAATCACCACGGGAAATCTCTCTGTATAAACCAGCTACCTCAGTGAACAGTAACTCCTCTTCCCCGGCCAGTACTATTGCCTATGGTGAGGTTGTGGGTGATTCTGAAAGTGGAGACACCTTGGGCTCAGGAAATAATGGTGACCTGTCGCACCTGTTACCATTGAATACACGTTTAGGCTCACTGGCAAGGAGTACTCCACCATCAGTGACAGCATCAGGTACGACATCATCTCCCATAATGTCATCATCTTCGAGCACCATATCCTGTAGTGAGACAGAATTCGCCTCGACAGAGCCCTTGAATTTATCACGTCCGAGTTCTGTAACTAGTGACGGCACAACTAACCAAAGATTTGTCTCGAGTGAAACCAATGATCCATTGTCGCTTGCAACAAGGGCACTTTTTCAAGGTAAATATGTCAGAATAACACAACATTATGCCGATTTTTCTATTCTTCTTTGCTATTACACTGGGTTATTATTATGATAAAGTCAAATTTATGTTAGAAGCTTTCGTAAAATTGATTCTGGTGGAAACCAGAGGAAATGTCATTACTTCAGGGACTACAGATATCACACTACATACATGCACATGTATGTTTAACTACCTAGATTTTGCTTTGGACCAACTTGGGGAATGCCAGAATTCTTGACCTCATCGAACATTGTCTTGTCAATTTAAGAAAATGTTAAGCATTTTATAGAAGATAAAATAATTTTTATTCAGTGACATTGTCTTTATGCATGAAATTCTAATGAACTTTTGGTGCATTTGAAAAGTATGTTAAAGGCTTGACTAACCATAACTTGGGTGAGAGATACCATAAACCTAATAGTATGTGAATTGAGAGTAGCCAAATTTAGCTAATTTTGTAGGAGGCTCCGTGAAAATTAACTGATCTTTGATATCTTCCTGATGAATGAAAGTTTTTATGTCACCGCCTTGAAATGGTGAAAAAGTATATGTCCTTGCAGGATAATAATGTGTTGCCATAGTCAAATGAGATGCTTGGTCTTATACACAATTCCTGTTATTGAAGCACTTCCTGTTATTGAAGCACTCTCAGGCAAAGTTACACTGACGTTTTGTTCTTCCAACCTCTCTTTTCCTTTGACCAACAGATAAAGGCACTGTTTCGAGAAGTTCGGACAAGGCACATAATAGCACACGAACGACACAGGATGTGTTGCCTGTACCTTCACACATCGTTCCTGATATGACTGCGAGTTCAGGATCCATCCCTGTGCCAACAAGCAACTCCGCTCGGATTTCCAGTCAGCTAGATGTGTTGCCTGTACCTTCACACATGGTTCCTGATATGACTGCGAGTTCTAGATCCATTCCTGTGCCAACAAGTAGCTCCGCTCAGATTTCCAGTCGGATAGATGTGCTGCGTGTACCTTCATACACTGTCTCTGATATTAATGCAAGTTCAGGATCCATCCCTGTCACGAGTAACTCTGCACAGATTTCCAGTCGTCTGGATGCGTTACCTGTACCTTCACACATCGTCCCTGATATGACTTTGAGTTCCGAATCCAACCCTGTGTCAAGTAACTCTATCCAAAATTCTAGTCGACGTGATGAGCAGCCCGATTTACCGAGAATAGTTGGTGTTTGGAGTGAGGCTAAACAAGGACAGGATGAGAATCATAACTCACATAATAAAACTAACAAGACTGGAATACCTCATCCTAATTTCTCTGTTAGTAGCCTCAGTGTGCCAAAGAGTAACCAGCGATCCGGGATTGTAAACTATACTGATGATGAACAGTCGAAGAATGAGAATCGCAACTCGTTTGATAAAACTGACAATACCAGAATACCTTGTCCTAATTTCAGTTTTAATGGCCTCAGTGTGGCTCAAAATAACCAGCGAATGCGATCTGGGACTATAAACCAAACTGGTGATGAACAGTCACGTAAGCGTCCTGCGATACCCTATCCATTCCTAGATGTTACTGGAACACCAGTTAGCATACCACAGAGTAACCAGCGATCTGGGACTACAAATCATACCGATGAGGAACAGTCGCAGAACCGTCCTGCGATGCCCTATCCATTCCCATCAGTCCGTGGACCATCTGGCAGTGTACCACAGAGTAACCAGCGATCTGGGACTATGAACCGTACCGATGAACAGTCGCGGAAGCGTCCTGCGATGCACTATCCATTCCCACATTTTAATGGACCACCTGCCAGCAAGGTTGGTAAGACCACTTCCCACAGTGCTTCATACCAGCCGCACTCGGCGACACCGAATGACTCTGCCCAGAATGTAAATGCATACAGCAGAAACCAACACCAGATGCCTACCTGGTCTGGATCATTGGGTCATAGTGGTATGACCAGGCCAGGCATTCCCACCTCTTATGCAGGGGTTGGAGGTAATGGATTTGACTCTATGTTTAGATGGGATGGGACTATACCTGGTTACACCTACAATACTCCGACAGTTGACAAAGGAACTCTGCTATCACCTACAGTACATACAGTGCACCATTTAACAGCTGGAACCCAGAGATCTGTTCCTGTAGAGAGAAACGCAAACCAACCATCTCTGCGTGAGCATTACAGTCAACAACCGTATGGTGTGAATGAAAGGATGCACAATCAATTCAGGAGGGATAATCCGCCTAATGCCCCGCCCACTTCAGTTGCAAACCAACAGCCGTGGCCATTTAACCAGAAACAACCTAGCCCTAATGTTAACGTAAGTGCAATGAATGAAAGATCCAAGTGGCATGCAATACAGTTCATGAAAAGATACCTGGCAGAAAAGAAGCAAGAGCAGATGATGTCCAATATGAGGGTACCAGCAAATGAGAACCCTCAAATGCCACAGTCAATTCCTGTACCAACTACTGTATCACATCAGATGCGCGGTGGTAATGTAGGGTATAGTCCTCCTGCCAATCTTCTTGGACCCGTACCATCGTTTCAGCAATCGTACCCCACCGTCCATCGTGACCAAACCAATGGAAACCAGCCGAGTGTCCGTCATCCTTACCAAACGTATCAACAGGTGCCTATTGAATCTGGCAATAGAAACTCTTCAATGGATTCTTTCATGCAGGGATACAAAGCTGGACTCAGAATGTATGAGAAACTATTTCAGCAGCGGTCACAAGATCATCCTCCTCCTCCACCAACCTATCCAGGACGTCCTCATGATCGACAGTTAGCGGGGAGTGAGGTACCAAGCCCAAGAAACATCCCCGTGACTCAACCTTCTCCTACGCAGACTTGGCAGTGGCAGCCTAGGTTCCCAATCCCTTCGGGTGGAGGAAACGCCTATCAACCTGACCAGGGTGGTGCAAATGTCGCGTCAGCAACAAGTTATGCAAGGCACATCAATCACGGAGGCTTCAATGGAATGACAAGTCCACATGTTACCAATGCATCGCCCGCACGTGGTGGTATTTCCACATTCAATCACACATCACCTATTCCCTCAACATTATTCTCACCACATAGTCGAGATGCGGCGAAAGAGAAGAGAAAACGTCGCCGTTCCAGTGGAAATAAGAAATCTTCCACAGCTTCCAAAACAGCAGCTGATATTCAAAATGCAAACATGATGGAAAGTCGTGCCCAGACAGTGAGCAGTAACAATGATAGAGTACAAGTGCACCATAACAAGCACTTGTCACGTTTGGAACAGCTGTTACAGCTCCCCGTATCGGATGTTCTAACAACACCTCCAAGAACTGCACAGCTTGCAAGCACTTCAGTTGCTAGCACAGAAGTATGTACACCTAGCTCTATGACAACTGGCATCATTGGATTAAGGGATGGAATTGATACAAGCACTTCACTTGTTAGCACAGAACTATTGACACCCAGCTCTTTGACAACTAGCTTTATTGGATCAATGGGCGGAATGGCTACAAGCACTTCAGTTGCTTGCACAGAAGTACCTACACCAAACACTATGACAACTGGCTTTATTGAATCAAGGAATGGAATTTATGCCTGTAGCAGAAGCATTATGGAAAGAACTCAATATGAAAGAACAAGCACATCTGTCTCCAAACTTCACCGTAGAAAACAGCATTGTCCCAGCCGCGTAGTATATTCATACATCTCATCACCAGAAACGGAACCAGAATGGCAGAAATGTCAGCCAGCCAATGCTGGAAGAGACTTGCAAAGTGCCAATCCTGGTGATATTGGAAAGGAATCCATTGTATCTCCACCAGGTAGCAGAGAGACACTTGGTATTTCAAGAGATTCTTCACCAGTGCACTCTGATACTGAAGCGAGTACCTCAGTAAGTGAATTGAAAGTTACCAGTACTTGTTTGAACACCCGGCCAGAGAGTAAATCAATGGACAAGATGTCAGAAGTAGAAGAGCAACATAATCAGTCGTCATCAACAGATAGCCACCCTACTGCAGACCTCGTGGAAAAGGTCATTGAAACTGTTGATAGTAAGGAAGATGAGGAGAGTAATGTTGGTGAATGTAATAGTGCATTGTTGGATGTCAGCTCCATCAAACAGGGACTCAGTTGTGATGAGGCACAGAATTCATTACGTGAAGGTGATGTCTACAAAGATGACAACTCTGGAGCGAAAGATACTCTGAAAGACACGAGTGAGAAGCAAGAACCTGTGACTGCAGCATGCCTTAGTGACTTGACTCACCATGAGACAGAGTCAGCTGAGAAGGTTGATTATGTACACTCCGATGGACTGGAAACAGATGTGATTGAAAGTGACCATACCCTGCAAACCAGTAGGGCTGATTTAGACAACACAGGAGAGAAACAGGGCATTGACAAATTGCCTAGTCTAGTGATATGCAATGTTGTCAGTATGGCTGGTGTAACATCTCATGAGCCCCATGAAAATCTTGATGAAAGATTGTCGAATGGCAGCTCCATCATGGAAGAAGTTGGCTGTGATGAGGATCAGAAATCAGCAAGTAATCATGTTGGCAGAGCGG